>KI920434.1:8746-27506 GCA_000473525.2 Anopheles melas | reverse complement strand
TGCCCAAAAGGAAAACCTGTCTTCTTTTCCTTCTTCTCGTTTGTACAGACACATACACACATACAATAAAACACACACACACACACACACACACACACATACACACAAGCACACAAAACATGCAGCACGATCACGGATGTGGCGCTTGTAACGGGACAAGCATACAGGCACATATTTTTTGTAACTTAGATATTTACAAAGGATAAATATAAATAAAGTGCTCCATTCACCGAGCAACAGTCACCAGCTCGGATGGAGTGGCAAAAAATGTAAACTGCTCGGTTGTGTAAATTTAACTGGATAAAGACGAATGATAACACATCGTGGCAGATCCGTTGCAACGCTGAACGCACGCACGGCCCAACGGTTCGCACTTGTGTAAATATGCCGAGGGAAAGAATTATCTGCACCAAGAACAACATAGTATCACAACAACAATATCGTCAGGACAGGGCACACAAAGCAAAATTCCTTAACAAACTTCAGGGTTGCGAAGAACACAAATCTTCAGAGTACACTTTCCCTTTCGGGTGTTTTTCCTGCCTGTTTTAGGTGCACAAGCAACACACAATCACAATCACCACACAGACACACACGCAAACACAACCACAAGAACCATGGATTCCAGATGGAAGATCACTCCGATCTCTCGCAGCAATGGCGCAAATTTTAATACACAAAATTCGTTATTTCAGCTGGAGCGCTTGATAAATCGTTTTCAAAACAAAGTGAAGAGCCCGTACCGTGAGATGTAGCAAAGAATATACGGCCTTCTAAATAAAATTAACAGTAGCAGCAGCGCCAACGCACACGTCGGTCCGTCCTCACTCGCGGGCGAAAGAAATTTAAATGAAAAAGGAAATGATTGAAATGAAAGAGCTTGTGAATTGGCTGCCCAACAAGCAGCACAGTGCTGGCCACCAATACATGAGCAATCTAATGGATTGCAGGGCTGGTGAACACACCGAAGAAGCGTTTTATTTTTTTTTTAATAAGCACTTTATTTCAGATTTTCCCAGTTGTTTGAAGTAAAATGGTGGCATTCTCTAAGTTTAGCGAAAAACAATGATATTTCATGTTCAAATTCTCTTTTGTATGGTTTATCCATAACATAAAATTGCTATTAATCATAGATTTTTTTTATAATTTAATAGCGTCTTTGAGTCTTTTGGCACTTTCTTCTCTTATAACATTGCTCTGGTGTGATCCCTTAAAAGTAATTTTTAATGTAAAAAAATATTTCTCACACCTTCCGAAACCGCGTTGGTACGCACCAAAGTGGGTATAGGGACTAGGTGGGCTTATAGGTTTGGCGGGAAGGCCATATTGGACGAACGAATGACAGGAGGGGATTCGATTGTGATACGTAGTTTTTCACCCACACTACGACACATCAACCAAAACAGCCATTGAATTTCACACGCATACATCAACAAATAATCGAATCCCCTCCTGTCATTTCGTTTTCATTTTTCTACAGCACGGCTGTCAAATTGTTCGGGATAAGCCCACCTGTATAATAAACCCACTTTGGGTACGCACTGTAAAACTTCCGACAAATGTTCGGAACGGCTTTTTTGACAGCCGAGCGCGTTGACAGATCCGACAACATTTGTTGATGTTTTGTGGCGTTTGTTTACATCGGCTACGCGTATCGGTGCGCGAGGGTTTTGCTCACTTCGTTTTTTGTGTGAATATTTAATATATTTTTTGTGTGTTTCTTATAATTATTACTTCCACTATAGTCAGGTGATTATTAAAACCCTTGTTTTACTCTCATATAAAAGTCACAACTCAACAAATGATAATTTTCTCCTACAAAACAATCATACCGCCAGCAAGAAGAGTTCGCCTGCAGCAAACAAAAAACAGGTGTAGAATTGTTTATCTACCACCTGCATAGTGTAGCACGTTTCACATCCCGTGCGTCAATTTGATTGTAGGTTTTTATTTCTGGTCCTCAGTCGCTAGTATTATCGCTACAAATGGACGTGCTATCGAACGAAAAGTATCTTATAGCGCGCGCGAAAGAATCCACCGATCCGTACAAAGCGAAGGCATGGATCATAGCGGCCAAAACACTCTTCCCGAACGACTTTGGTGTGCAGGTTGGTATATCCGCTCGACCAGCTCGCCCAACAGAATGGTCACACGATAATAGTTTTTTTTTAACAACTTCCACTTCCAGTTTGAGGCGTATGAAATCGAAAAGAATGCAAACAACTTTGAGGAAGCGGCCAAGTGTCTTAGCTACATGTAAGTGTAAGCGGGTGTGCTTGCTCGGGTATCACCCTGCTACAATCTGAATTTACGTTTACGTTTTGTATCTTTAATCCCCTTCTCTCACAGCGTAATGACGTTCCACGGGGCGCACCAGACGCCAACCAGCTTGCTGAACGAGATATCGCTCATGACGAATGCGCTGCGCATACCGGAAGGTTGCACCACGCCCGAGCAAGAATTTTATGTGAAGATGTTCCAGTACATCTCGTACGAGGTGCAGCATCAAATTTTGCTACTAACAGCGGCACACTCGAACAACAATCTCGACCACTGTCGGTTGATCCTGCTGCTGCTGAAACGCTTTCCCCAAGCGATCTCTACGCATGCGGTAAGTTGGCAGCCGTATTTCTTGGTTTGAAGCGCATCGCAGTCTCACAATACCTTCCCATTGCAGCCACGATTGCTAGAGACGCTGATTCAGAATGTGGCGATTCCTAGCTTCAAGGAAATGTTGTTCAACGAAGCGATACCCCTGGTGTACAACCGTGCACCGGAACTGGCACCTAAGCACGTGCACCGGCTAATGGCGGTCTGTTTCGAGTACTACCTGAACCAGATGCTGAGCGACACCGAAGATCGGGCCCGAACGTCGGCCGACTGTTGGAAGAAAATCTTTGAAATTCTGGACTTTTGCGGTAAGATGCTGAAATGGGAACCGTTCGTGCTGTACAAGAAGAGCTACAGCAAGGACGTGTACTGGCAGAAAATCATCCACATCTACAAGCTCGACCCGTTCCAGTCGACCGAAAGCAAGCAGATACTGTTCTGTGCCACGATCGTATTCGTGCTAGCGCTGCAAGATTACATTGGCTATTCGAAGCTGCGCTCGAAGGACGGCATAACCGACACGGATGTGATACTGGTCGAGGCACTGAAAGATATGCCGCCGGAGGTGAAGCGGCGTGCGCACGAGGGCGCTGTACTCGAGATACCGCACATTCTCGTGAACGCTCCGGTCAGCCCGGACGCACCGAACTGTTTGCTGGCGTGCCAAAGCTGCTGGCAGCTGCTGCACTCGAACGATGTGATGAAGGCGGACTTTGCGCAGCTCATCCTGTGCATACCGCAGCTGTCCGGGTGGGTGCAGAAGTTCCTCATCGATCTGTACGTGTGCGCGGGTCAGCACGAGGAAACGGCAACGCTGCTGCAGGCATCCACCGGCAACACCGCCATGTCGCTGTTGGAAAAGTCCGTCCGCCAGTTTGCGCTCACGCTCGTGCAAGGCCCGCCGACGGTGCATCTGTTCGAGCAGATGGGCACGGTGCTGAAGCATCTGCCGCACGCACCGCCCGGCGGCCACTACCTGGAGAACGTTTCGCTCGCTCAAACGGCGCGCGTGCTCATGCTGATGCCGCTAACGAAACGCGCCATACTGCATTACCTGGTGCAAACGCTGATCGTGCTGCTGAAGCCGAAGCTGATCGAGATGGAGTGCAGCAGCTCGCTGCTGGGCAATATGCTCGTCCTGTCCCAGTTGAACTGGCCGCACGAATCTACCACGGTGGAAATTATTTTCGAGCTCATCAAAACGCGCCGCCAGTTCACGTACCTGCATTTCACGAGCTACGTCATCCAGGCGGAAATCATCGAGGAGTTTATGCATCTGTGGACGCATTCGCCCGACGTAAAGCTGGAGCTGGCCATGCCCCAGCAAAGCCTGGCGACCGGTGCCCGACGCATCGGGACGCGCGGTGCGGACAAGGGCGTAAAGGAGGACTTTAAGCTGATCATTCGGCAGCAGGTGGCGCGCAGCAACGATGACATCGATGAACTATTGCTGCAATTCCTGCAGCAGCAGCACGTGGCACTGGCACAGAATGTGTTCGACAAATGAACAAAGTACAATGTACAATAAAAAGCATTACCAAGTTTCGGATGCTACCTAATATTATGACTATCCCTCGGGTTTACAGTTATATCTCCATGTGCGTCCAACGGACGGGCGCACTAGGGGGAGCATTTTATTTAGTTTATTTACAACCGTTTCTACATCTATCTCAACGCGCGCAGACAAAGAGCGTTCGTCTGTAGGTGGTGAAGACCACTGAGTTTTTTTTTTGCTTCGCTTGAGCCGGTCTTGTCCTTGTCCGCTACGCTGTTGAAAATATTGGCTTCCGTATATACGCACGGATGAGTATTATGCAGACAGAGACATTTGAAGATGGCGCTCCAGGGTTTACGACTCCGGCTCGAACTGGTAGCCCTTGATGTTGAGCGTGATGGAAATGATTTCCTTTGCCGGCTCACCGTCCAGTTCGTTGACCAGACCGGTGTCTCGCTTTACTCTTGCTGTACCGGTCGACGCGGGCGCATCAGCCGCAGCTTCCGTGTTGGAGACCGCTGGACCATCTGCAGCTGTGTCGATCGGATCGGCCAGCGCGTTAATATCGTTCAACGTTTCCGGGCTAAGGTGCCGGGCGGACCGACCGCTGGCTTCGGCAGGGAATGGTGGCAAATAAGTAGCAGGAGGATTAGTGCTGCTTGGTCGGTAAGGCTGCGGGCAGTTGGGATCGGGCGAGCCGGGATAGCACGAGGACGGCGTTGTTGTGACGAACGGTCGCGGACAGGCAGGATCGGGCGAGCCCGGATAGCACGGCTGGCGCGTGGTCGGTACGGGACGGGGCGTAGTTTGTGGGCAGCGTGGATCCGACGAGCCTGGGTAGCAGCGGAGCGGTGGTTGAGTAGGAGGCTGCGTTGGTCTCGGTGTGGTTTGTGGACAGCGAGGGTCGTTCGAGCCTGGGTAGCAGCGAGGTGCTGGGGTAGTGGTTGGCACTGGTCGTGGAGTGGTTTGCGGGCAACGGGGATCGTTCGAACCTGGATAGCATCGCGGTGCTGGTGTAGTCGTTGGCACTGGTCGGGGTGTAGTTTGTGGACATCGTGGATCGGTAGATCCTGGGTAGCATCGTAGAGGAGGCTGTGTAGTTGGTGTCGGTCGGGGAGTGGTTGGACAGCGAGGATCGTTGGAACCTGGATAGCATCGAGGTGCAGGCGTTGTCGTTGGCACTGGACGTGGTGTGGTTTGCGGACAACGAGGATCAGTGGAACCTGGGTAACAGCGCAGCGGTGGCTGCGTCGTGGTCGTGGGCTTTGGACAACGAGGATCGGTCGATCCAGGATAGCACACTGGGGCCGGTGTAGTGGTTGGCACTGGACGAGGGGTGGTTTGTGGACAACGGGGATCCGTTGATCCCGGATAGCAGCGCAGAGGTGGCTGCGTTGTGGTCGTTGGCTTTGGACAACGAGGATCTGTAGATCCTGGATAGCACACTGGAGCTGGCGTGGTTGTAGGCACTGGTCGAGGAGTGGTCTGAGGACAGCGAGGATCCGTCGAGCCAGGATAGCATCGTGGAGCAGGCGTTGTGGTGGGTACTGGGCGAGGAGTGGTCTGTGGGCAACGGGGATCAGTCGACCCAGGGTAACAGCGGAGCGGTGGCTGCGTCGTTGTCGCTGGTTTTGGACAACGAGGATCGGTCGATCCAGGATAGCACACTGGAGCTGGCGTGGTCGTGGGCACTGGTCGGGGAGTAGTTTGTGGACAGCGAGGGTCGTTCGATCCTGGATAACAACGTGGTGCAGCGGTAGTCGTTGGTACTGGTCGTGGAGTGGTTTGTGGGCAACGAGGATCGTTCGATCCTGGGTAGCAACGAAGCGGTGGTTGTGTTGGAGGCAGTGTCGGTCGTGGAGTGGTTTGCGGGCAACGAGGATCGTTCGAGCCAGGATAGCATCGAGGTGCTGGAGTTGTTGTCGGCACTGGACGAGGTGTGGTTTGTGGGCACCGGGGATCAGTTGAACCCGGGTAGCATCGTGGAGCTGCCGTAGTCGTTGGTGTAGGACGGGGGGTTGTTGGACAACGAGGATCATTTGAACCTGGGTAGCATCGAAGTGCTGGCGTTGTAGTAGGAACCGGACGGGTGGTCGTCTGTGGACATCTAGGATCTGTTGAACCTATATAATCATTCGAATGATTATATATTAGAAAATTTGAATTTGCACGATTGATCAAATAGATAAGAAATTTGCTCACCTGGATAGCATGATGGACGCTGGGTTGTAGTTGGTCTTGGCACTTCCACTGGAGGCAAATATGTTTCCGAATCCGTCTTGTCCGAGCACTGTGGGTCAAAAGAACCTACAAAAACAATGGCATGATTGAAATGAAGTTCTTTATAAATTCCAACACCCAAAAAAATAATCGTTTAAGATTTACCTGGATAACACTTCGGTTCAGGTCGTGGCGTTGTTTGGGGACAGCGAGGATCAGTCGAACCAGGATAGCAACGTGGAGCGGCAGCAGTGGTTGGTACAGGACGTGTGGTAGTCTGGGGACATCTAGGATCTGTGGAACCGGGATAGCACACTGGACCACGAGTCGTCGTTGGAACGGGACGTGGAGTCGTAGTTTGTGGGCACCGTGGATCACTGGAGCCGGGGTAGCATCTCGGAGCCGAGGTGGTTGTAGGTGTGGGGCGAGGTGTTGTCGGACAGCGAGGATCATTGGATCCGGGATAACATCGAGGTGCAGGTGTTGTAGTGGGTAAAGGAGGCGTCGTTGTTTGTGGACAGCGAGGATCGGTCGAGCCTGGATAACAGCGCAGAGGAGGCTGTGTGGTAGTCGTTGGCTTCGGACAACGAGGATTCGTTGATCCCGGATAGCACACTGGGGCCGGTGTAGTTGTCGGGACTGGGCGAGGAGTGGTCTGTGGACAGCGAGGATCATTCGAGCCTGGATAGCATCGCGGAGCAGGCGTTGTAGTGGGTACAGGACGCGTCGTTGTTTGTGGACAGCGAGGATCGGTCGAGCCTGGATAGCAGCGCAGAGGAGGCTGCGTGGTACTCGTTGGCTTCGGACAACGAGGATCCGTTGATCCAGGATAGCACACTGGGGCCGGTGTAGTGGTTGGAACTGATCGAGGAGTGGTCTGTGGGCAGCGAGGATCGTTGGAGCCTGGATAGCATCGTGGAGCAGGCGTTGTCGTAGGAACTGGACGAGGAGTGGTTTGTGGGCAGCGAGGATCAGTCGACCCTGGGTAACAGCGCAGCGGAGGCTGCGTCGTGGTCGTGGGCTTTGGACAACGATAATCGGTCGATCCAGGATAGCACAATGGAGCTGGCGTGGTCGTTGACACTGGTCGGGGAGTAGTTTGTGGACAGCGAGGGTCGTTTGAACCAGGATAGCAGCGAAGCGGAGGCTGAGTTGTGGGTGTTGGCCGTGGAGTGGTTTGTGGGCAGCGAGGATCGTTCGATCCTGGGTAACAACGCGGTGCTGCAGTAGTGGTCGGTACCGGACGAGTCGTTGTTTGTGGGCAGCGGGGATCTGTCGATCCCGGATAGCATCGAGGGGCGGCCGTTGTAGTTGGAACTGGCCTGGTGGTGGTAGTTTGAGGACACCGAGGATCGTTGGAGCCAGGATAGCATCGAAGTGGCGGTTGAGTGGTAGTTGTCGGCTTCGGACAGCGCGGATCGGTCGATCCCGGATAGCAAACAGGAGCGGGCGTTGTGGTTGGTACTGGTCGGGAAGTGGTCTGTGGGCAGCGAGGATCCGTTGATCCCGGATAGCAGCGCAGTGGTGGCTGTGTGGTAGGGGTAGGACGAGTTGTCGTTGGGCGAGGAGTCGTTGGACAGCGAGGATCGTTTGATCCAGGGTAGCACCGAGGAGCAGCAGTCGTCTGGGGACAGCGAGGATCGGAAGATCCTGGATAGCAGTTTGGTTTGTCCACCGGTGGCAAGTATGTAGCCGTATCCTTCGACGGAACCGTTGGTTGCGGGCAGCGTGGATCAGGAGAACCTAGAAAGTAAACATCATACATTAAACCTCTTTTGACCGGCAAACGGATGGCTTCACTCGTATTTACCTGGGTAGCAACGTGCAGGAGCGGAAGTGGTTGAAGGTTGTGGTGGCACGAAACCTGGACAGCGAGGATCCGACGTGCCCGGAGGACAACGGAGCACGGGCGTTCTGCAGCGGGGATCGTTCGAGCCCGGGAAACAGTTCAAACTCGAGCTAGTGGTGACCGACGGCACAGTAGGCACGATCGGCGGTCTCGTGGTAACTTGCTCCTGCGGAATCACTGGCAGGTAGATGGACACTTCCTCACAGCGTGGATCGTTCGATCGCAACAAGCAGTTGGGAACGCTGTCATCCTCTTCCTCCTCTTCCACCGGGGTAGTCGAAAACCGTGGCGTAGTAGGCGACGGAGGTGGCCGTGTAGGACGTACCGAGGGGCGGAAGGTCGTTGGGCAGCGAGGATCGGTCGAGCCGGGGAAGCATCGTAGTGGAGCCGGCGTCACTTCAGTCGTGGTTGGTGTCGGTCGAGTACCACGCGATCGGCAACGAGGATCACGCGAGCCTCGCGAACAATCGGGACGCTGCGTGACAATCACATCATTACAACGATCGTCAGTCGAACCCGGGGCGCACGTAAACTCGGTCGTGGGAGCTCGCGTTGGGGCGCGCGTGTTCGGTGGACGAGTGCGGCGTGGTGGAGCCGTGGCCGGCGTTGTCTCTACCGGACGCGGTGGACGTGTGCCACGGCGTGGTGGTTGCGTTACTGGCTCCGTGTATTGCGGTTGGGTAGGTGCAGCCGTGACCGGTGGACGACGGCCGCGCGTTGGCACAACCGGAGCCAATGAAGTCGTCTGCGTCGGCCGGCCGCGTGTCGGCGACGGACGCTTGGTGGTCGTTTCGACGGTGCTGATTAGATTCTCCTCCGCACACACCTGCGGTTCGCAGCCTCCGCGACAGATCTCGATATCGCACTTCAGGAACACCTGCATACGGTCGGGGAACTTGAACGCCTTGATGCTGTTGTGCACCACCAGGGTGGCGCCCGAGCTGCCCGTCTGAGTCGTCTTTTGCCACAGCCCGAACAGCTTCTTCTTGCGCGAGCATCCATTCTTGTCCGACAGCTGCAACCGTGCGGTGGTGGCCGCCTCGTAGTCCGGACTGTCGAACGCGTAGCAGTCCTTCACCGACACGTCGTACTCGCCCTTCGGGTCGCGCAGGTACACCAGCACGCTGAGCGCCTCGCCGATCTTGATGATGCTCGGGATAGGCGAAATGCTCGGATAGGTGCCGCGCTGGATGTCCATCCAACACTCGACGCCGCCGGTCGAGGTGGGCACGTTCACCACCTCCAGCTGGTCCACCACGAACGGCTTGAAGATGATCGTGTTCTGCTGCTGCTCGCTCTGGCTGCACGAGATGCGCCGGGCCGTGTCCCACGCCTCCTGCACCTCCTCGTCCGTCTGTATGACGAGCACGTTGTCGACGGAGGCGCACACGGCACAGGACGGCTTGCTGCCGCACCTGTCGTACGGCACGGTGAAGGTGAACTGCCGCCCGCCCTGGTTCGCCTGCACATACCGACACTTCGGGTCGTTGTGGTAGCCCTGGCTGTAGATGACGCCTTGGAAGTCGTCCTCAAACTGTATCGTCACGAGCATACCGCTTCGCTGATCACACTTGACATCGATTGTCTCGATGTGCGTGTGATCGTGCCCGCCGGCAGCACGATCGCCCTGGCGCAGCACGTTTCTCCTATTTCCTGCCGGTGCGAGTGCATTCTGACTATCACCGAACAGTTGCGCAACGGTCAGGCTTGCCTATGGAGGGAGAACCAAAAACCAAAAAGGAGATAAAGGGTCAGACATTCGTTCTCAATTTGGAAGTCGTGTGTGATATGTGAATTCCTTCCATCACATTCAACAGGTGGCTATCGACAGGGGGAGGAAAACTGTTTTGCACTTGAAGGGTCCGGTATTTGGCAATTGATATCCGAAAACTAAGAACAGGAGCAAAAAACAGTCTCTCTTACCAGCAGCAGGATTGTCACTCAATGTCAGTTACGGATACAGACAATTACGTCAGTAGATTATCATCGGAACCCAACAGATTGTGAGATGCATACGAATGACATTCGTTAGGTTTCGAATTAAACTTGTCTGGCGGTAGGGACACACGAGGGTTATGCTAAATGTCTGTCCGCAAGGGTTTCATCTTGGAATGTCAAATTAAATTCACTACATCACCGAACCGCCGACCAGTGCCCGGGACATTCTTGGAAACAATCACGAATGGTACGAATTCTTGAGTAGTTTCCCTACCTAAGCTCTCCGGGGAGAGAGGAGTGCGTGCAGACTTCAAAGCATGCCTGACGTGCTGCTGACTAACCTGGAACTGGCTAGAGTAGTTGCTGCTTGGTAGGAAATTTGCTCAATGGTGCATAAAACTTATTGCTCAGTTTCAGTTAAATGTATCGCGACAAACAACTCTTGGAATTAAAACGTTCAACATTACGGAATGTTTATCGAAAAATAAAAGCTAACGCACCCTACTGTTTCACACGTAAAGCCAAATTTGTACTGACAAACGAAGTATTGAATCAGCAAACCGGTTTATGCCAATTTGTACGTAAATTGTGGTATTACCGCATCTTCACGAGCCGTTCGAGGAATGGGACCGATTCGTACAATCCCGTTGGCGCAAGGTTCCATGTTCTCGGAAAAAGTGGAAGTAAGACGAAGCGTCCTGCAAAAGAGCAAAGCCAGAGGAGCCGCACCGAGAACTGAACCAATAATTGGACCAGTTCGGTTTGTGGTGTACCAACCAACCAAAGGGGGCGAGCTTTGTCCGATTTCCGACACCGATTCCAAGATTTGGAAGTTTGGCTTCCGGGTATTTACACCATTCCGTGTTTCTTTCACCCTGGTTAGTGCCAGATTGGAGCATCACTGTGCGGATGTAGCTCGACCAGGGCGAGGTGAATAGTTTTCCCCGGAAAATTAGATCCCAGGTTCATCAGTCGTTGTGTTCAGCTAAGCAATGGGCTTGTTCCGTGTGTGTTTGTTTTGCTGTGGCTTTCGATAGCACCGGGCCGCGAACATTGCAATGGCGAGGACGTGTCGTAAAGTTTGAAATTACCTTTGGGCCACCAACACCTCCCCGCCCTACCTCTCTTGTCTAACCGATTGTACTGTACTGCGTGTGATTCACGAAGAAAAGAAAAGAAAGGCAAAAATGGGCCAAACGGAAGGGACCGTATGCAGCACGTGATGCGGAAGGTTGTTTGCAAAGGAGCTTCCGCTCCGATGGGTCGTCCGAATGGGGCGTATTTTCGCTTCTGTGCCGTATCTCTTTTTCTCTCTGTAGCTTCACGTGAGAACTTAGTTAACCGGATGAGCTGAAGGATGGCGGCTGGATGGACAGGAAGAGTCCAAAGGAACGAAACAAATTGCGCTCCTTACAGCAGCAGCATCTTTAACGGAGCGAACGCCTGCAACCCTTTCGATCCACCGTTAAGAGGATTGATTTGTGCCGCTCTCCCTTTCTGTTGTTCGACAATAAAATTGGCCCTGAAGTTTTGGCATCGGTAACCCTGAAACCTCTTCCACATTTTTTTTTCCGTTCCATCTTTATTATTTTCAACCGTACTCGAAATGCTATCGTCGTGTCCTGCCTAAAGCCGCTGTGACGTTATTGCTTTGTTTGGCTGCCAACTTTATGCTTTCGCTGCTTTTCACGTGTGCTGGTATATTGTTGGGCATAATGCCTCTCTCACCCGTTCTACTGTTCGTCAATGGTTCCCGGTGTGGCGCAGTTACGTATCGGCGACCGTATCGATAAATGGGTCTGTGCCGCATTATTGGATGGCGAACTGGATGGATCCGTGCACTTTACCGTCCGTTACGCGATGGATGTCACAAGGAGCCTCCGTGTTCATCTTGTTTCGCATGATTTACGATTCTGAAAGTCAATATATTGCAGCTACACACGGTGCTACGGATGGTATCAGATCAGTTCAATTGTTCCGGGGAGGGACTCATACACAGCAAGAGACAATCCGTGGAGGAGTCCTTTTGATGGTCAATTTTGAGAGTGCTATTTCAGATGTTAAAGATGCAGAACAATTTGTGAAATTGGTAGGGTTTGTGAGAAGACAGCTCAGCTCTAGTTTGTTGCGAATCCGTATATGACTATATAATGTAATATAGAACTAAATCTGGTAACATCAATTCATGTATCAAACAATATGAAAAGCATTGAATGAAAACAAGCAAATAATAAAATACGTGCAAGTTTCATTCGCACCAGCGTTTTGTGGCAATTATTTTGAATTAATTCAAGGATGGAAAAACTTCCAACGAAGAAGAGAAAAATAAACCCTCCGGAAAAATACGACGAAACCATTTCCCAACGTGCAGTTGAGGACGGTTGTTCAATAAATTACTTTCCAACTTTTCGCGGGAAATGTGTAGCGATTTTTTTGTTGTTCTGTAGGACTACACCTACTTTTGTTGATGCCGCTGTTAATGGATCCTTCCGCGTAATTTCGCTCATTGCACACAAAGTCAAAGTCAATAACGGGCACTGGTAGAGCGCTTTTCTTTGAGCATCACCTTTTTCCCCGATTTTGCGCAAAGAGCAAAGAAATAAAGTTTGAAAAGAAAAAAGGTAGCCTGGGTAGCAGCACGAGCGGCGCATTAAACGCAAAAAAAAAAATGCGGAGATGGTACCGAAACCAGGGCACACTACCAATGTGCAACCGAAGCCGAAGCGAAGCAGGGATTTTTGCATTCTCCGTTGAAATAATAGACAAATAATGGCCGCACCGGTCCGTTCGCGGGTAGGGTAAATTAAATTTCACTTAATTTCCGTTTCCAACCTTCCACCGTGCCGTGGGATGGGGTTGAGTTGTGTTGGGGTAAAGCGTAGTGTTCCTGTGTCGCTCGGACCATCATTACCCGGGCGTACCGGAGACGGAGACGCTTTGCTGTGGACAATTTGTTGCATTAAGGGTTGCTGCTGGAATGTGGTTGTTTTACGCTTGTTCTTATTCGTTCCCGTCCGTTCAACAGCTTTACAAAAGGTTGAGAATTGTAGCTAAACGCAAGTAGGAAGAGTGTGCAAGTACTTCCTATTTTGTTCTAAAGGGTTTAGGTAATGCTTTTGTCGGAGACAATGAGCTAAGAATGGTGTTTGATTGAATGGTGGAAGCGTTCTTGGTATCGCCCGTTCGCCTGAGTGGAGGGTTTTTGTTAACTTTATTGTCTTTTCTTCTAAAAAGGAATCAAATTACCGATGTTACCATTGATCATTGATTCTAGGTGAAGGTTGATAGATCAATATCCGTAATAAAGAAAAGGTAGTTACATTTTTTATTCATTCCAGAAGGAATTTGAAATGATTTGCCCCGAACGTAAAATGATGGAGTGACGTATGCTGTGGAAGAAAATATTTTTTCACAGAATGGAATTTTTCAAATAACTCTTTTATATTTAGAAACGATGTTACTAAATGCTGCAAATCACATCGCACTGAAAGTGAATTTAAATAAACAATAAAGTGGAAATTAAAGTAAAAAAGGACAAAGGTATGAAAAACAAATGAAAAAGATATGAAGAAATAGAAAATTGATTCAAAATTGAAATGTTATGAAATATAATTGTAAACACAAATACAGAAATACATTAAAAACTCGAGTTAAATAAAAAAGTGTGGTACCCAGCAGCCAGTATTACAAGGTTTAAGAAAAAAAAAGACCAAATTCAATCTACAAAGCTAGTAATTGTCCACATAACATTCCAATTTGGAAACAGTGGAAATAAAGCTTAATGATGTGTATGATGCACATCACCAAAATATCCAGCACTAACGGTTGCGGTTCAAAGTAAGTAGAAAACGTGGAAACTATTCAACCGTCGATCAAATGAGCGCGAAATTCTACTAAACTATTACCACTTAATTAGCTGAATGGTTCTGCGACGCGTATTCAAATAGTTCACATAACTTGTTTGGCTTATACGCAGTTTACCAGTAACTGCATAGCATGTCCTGTGGAATTCGTTTACCATGAGGTGCTAAAAATCCTTCAATCCTTCCCTACCATTTAATCTCTATATTTGAAGGGGCATGCATCGTGCCCGGGCGCACAAACCGATCGTAGACACACATCTATCCCCGGAAGGAAAAGATTTAATTACATTCGCACGGCACAAGCATAGCTGGTAAAATGCAGTGTTCTATTTGCGGTTTATACAGCAGGGAGAGAGAGAGAGAGAGAGAGAGAGAGAGAGAGAGAGAGAGAGAGAGAGGAGATGGTGCAGAAATAACTATGGCAGCAGTATCACACATCATCCCAAACCGCCCCAACTTGATGGCAGATTAATTTTGAGGTTTGACACAATATAGTGCACCCAAGAGTTGCACGCCGCTTCGTTTGCCCGCGGGATGTTCGAGATTAGAAATACCGCAGGGAATGGGAATTGCACGGTAATTTGGTCGCTAGCGTTTTTGTGACAAGCTGCACAAGTTTAATGCACCACGGACGTGTTGGCATTTCCTGTTTACGCGGGCCTGTGTGTTACGGACTCAATCATTCAACCTCAACAATTCGGTACCATATGCACAGGTTTACCGAATGTTTGCAATGTTTACTTCCTTGCTGGAAATGGAATCTGCCAAATAAACGGTGTTTTCGGTTGGTTCCACTGCGATGGTTTTACGATTACGATCGCGAGATTTGCATACGACCGTGCGTGTCAGGGTTGTACCAACAAAGCACGATGAATGCTTATGGTGGTAGTGGTTGGCAAGAATGATGGAAAAATTCATGTTTCTGCTCCCTCATTCTGGACCGTACTTGTGGTTCTTCTTTGACTCTTCGTTTGAAAAATATTACGCGCTTTAATTTTCGTACTAGCTTAACATGCACTGCACGTGCCGGGAGTAGCCAGGGATGGATTAGAAATTAGTCGGTTTTGTGTTATTTTTCCCCCCTCGTTAATGCGGTAAGCAAACTTAAACCTGGAGCTTGATGTACCGAGAACGCACAAACATAAACGGAGATTGTGAAAATTTGCGGAAACAAATATGCTAAAACGTGAGCAACATTCCAGGCACGTCACGCATTTGCCCGTATGGCTGAGCTACAGGAGAAAATAAGATAATAAACAGTGATGAATCGGTACATTAGGGTGCCGCGTATCGCAAGCTGCCCTAAAACATCGTCATCAGATCATCTGAGCAGAGTTTACAGTGAGCAGAATAGTAGCGAACAAAACTTGGGAAACAAATTGGCGAGGGAAGTGTCCTTCAGCGATTCACCGAAATACCTGATAAAATTGATAAGCAAATGCGGAACTGCTTTCCGACATCTTATGACATCAAATAGGAAGCACACACCCACCCGGAAGCATTTGCAACTGTACTTATTCGTTTACTTTGCAATCTGCCCGTCAGTGGACGCTTTGCTTACCATGAGCTGAGGTTTGTCTGTTTGCTTGAATAATATTTGCTTTGCAAGTGCAGCACGTAAACATGCCAATTTCTGTAGCGGGTGGGCACGTTTCGCTCATGAATCAATAATATGGTTTCAGTATCGATCCAAGAATCACCTGGACACGATCCCATTAACGATCGTGATTTCATTCACATCTGCTCCGTAGGCTCAGATTATGCTGACGAAATCTGATGGAACGTAGACCCGATAGCTATTTCTAGCTGATGGTAGGAGCAGCTAGCTTCGGCTAGGATCATTAACTACCACCAAGGGAGTGGACAAGTTTTGTGCGTAAAAATGCAAATCAACGGCCAGCTTTTGCACTGGCTTGCTTGGATGAAGGATGCGATGATGAAGGAAGACGACACCGGTGCGATACGCACCACGCTCGTGCAAGATGTCGCACTTGTTGTGTGTTTGTCAATTTTAACACAGTGCCTGGAGCCGCCGTCTTCAGAGGACCGGGTAGCACCTTACCGGGTCCGATCGGTGGCGTAAGCGAGGCGCGCGTAAGTCAAACGATCAAACGTATTTTTGGCAGAAATTTTCAAGGCTAAACATCTGCCGAAACTTCCTCAATTAACATTTTGCGGAAAGGTGGCTAGCGATGGGGATCTATTATTAAAATTAAGCGACAAGAGGGGATGTTCCCCGAAGAGTGGGATATTTTTAGCGAGACGATGAAATTTAAATAATCTCTGTTCGATGTCGACGTGCGTTAATCGTCTTATGAGCCCACATATGTAATTTTTTTTATTGTATCGTTTATTCTGTTTTGATAGCATTTGGTTCCAAAGTCCAAGTAAGCATTCGCGTCTCTCGCATATTAAAAGTGACCAGCTTTTGAATCTCCCTAAACGTAGCTCCCTTTTAGGGCAGTTTCTCACGGCCGTACGCGCTTGTTACGATTGCAGCTCCTCTGTCATTAAGGGGAGGTAAGCAGCAGAACACACTACCGCGTCTAATGTGGTCACACGATGTGCGAGATGTTTAACATTCCGTACAATTCGTCCGAATGACTTCTCCCCGAAGAAAAAAGAAAAAAAAACTCCAATTTGTCAAATGTGAGCACCTTATTCACCTTCCAATCACACCATTATAATCTCGTTGGAGATCTATCCCTCCCTGAGGGAGGATAAACCAGTATATGATAGGGGTGGTCGTGAAAAAAACCCCCGCGCAATCTGCCGGACGAGCTGCCGATTCATACTTTCGACGTTAGAAAGTACTCCAGAGCGTGCGAGTTGCTGCTGCCGTACATGCAAAGTGGAGGAGCCAAAGGGGGGACCTCTTCTCAGTAGGTCAGCGCAGCGCATTACACAACGATGTTTGCCCCTTACGGGTGGGAACTGGAAGATGTAAATGAAGATTATCTTGCGCCCGATCATGACGATTGGAAGGCTGGGCTTGGTTGGGGGTGCTGGGGGTGCCATGGGGATGATCGGGATGATGTGAGCGCAGAGGGAGACGATACATTGCGTACGCAAATCACGGACGTTGGACGAGTCGTGGAAGCGGCATTGATGATACGGATGAGTAGGTTGAGCAGGCTCAGGTAAAAACAAACCTGAAAATAACCCTTCCTCACGGAATGTATTAAAAGTTGCTCCTATTTTTTTTTTGATTTTTAAGTAGTTGAAATAATCTTGTGAAAAGCAGTAGTAAACCGATTTATTTGAGACAGTTAACATTTGATTCCAGCAGCGACTCATCTGCTTTTCCATCCACATACCGTATTCAATCCCATCATTAGCTAATAGTAGCGTCAGCGTTCGGCTTTGGTCGATGCCCGCAGGCATCTTGAGAAGGTAAAAAGGGCGATGTGTATGCTCTCATCGAATGCATCACTTCAACTACGGAACAGCTTCATATGGATTCTCAAGTACGCCCGCCCATCCGTTTGCCAATGGGTCAGTGCAAGGTGTCAATGCGTAAATCGTGGCTTACATGTCCATCAAGTGAAGCAGCAATAGGTCCATGACATGGCAAAATAAACAAAAGCCGAGCGAGTGGAGTGGAGAACATATTGGCGTCAAAAATTCGTTCATTTGAGCGTAAAGGTCAGGTGGGATGATGTCAATTGTCAAACATTTTTTTAATCATGCAATTTGCATGCAATCTCGATAGCCGATTAACGGTCGTACCGAGAATATATCTTGTGTTTCACTTGAATTTGTTTCGTTTTTTAATTGGATGTTTGAAAACTGTTACTTGAATTACTGATTTTTTCCCTAATATCTATTGGTTCAACAAAAGCGTTGAGAATTAATTAATTTACAACAGTTTTAAATTGTGCGAGATTAGTAAGAATTTTCCTTATCCAGAGACGTACTTTCGTATGAAATTTGTAGCAAATCCACCACTCAATAGTGATAAATATGTGCATTTTACGAATACGCTTCCAATGTACATATCCGTTTGCAGCAGACCCTCTGAGTCGCCAATATGCGAGAGCTGCAAGGTTGTGACAACATTCATCATATTCCACACCATGGCTTTCAACCTTAGGGGCAAGTCTATTTCATGACAAGATGCTCCATGTGCAAAGTAACATCAAAAACCTTGCTTGCTCGCCTGACGCTTCTGGCGGGCACACTTCAAGTGTCGATGGTGTTTCTCGATAAAATCAAACCTCTGTGAAAACAAATGCTCAACCCAAAAGGGTGTAGAAGTAGTGACGGTTTCTGAACTATGTTTTTTTTTTCTTGTTTCCTTTCCCGAAAGCTGCACATTTGCTAACAAACCAAACCCCAACAATCGATGGATGATTGTCTTTTTGTTCCCCTCGGAAAAGGGGCTAGGTAGTGAGTTCGATTTGAGACATCCAACAGGCTTCTCCCTGCTGCCTGTTACGTCCTATCCAACGAACTACTCTTATGTCCGCACACTTGGAACTACACTACGTCAATAAAGACTGCGAATTACAAGTTAAACTCGGTGTGCGTTTTTGTGTTACTTATCGTTGCCTCAACTATCTTAATGTTTTTGTGTGTGTGTGTGTGTGAGTGTCGTGCCACGAAACTGCAACACTATGTTGGGCTTTTTCCTCCGCCTCACTGATTGCATTGAGGATGGCACTTTTTTGTGTGCGTTTTTCTGTATATATTCTGCATCGCCATGATGAATGGGTACGCCGTGCACGCGAAGCTTTTGAAGATGTTTCAAAACACAAAATCACCAGCAACGAAAAAAACAGGTCC
>AXCO02004390.1:0-22368 GCA_000473525.2 Anopheles melas | reverse complement strand
GTTGTGCCAAAGAAGAAGAAGAAGAATGTGTTCGTTCTGATGGTAGTGAAATTCTATGTTCAAAACATTCATTCTTGTTTTGCTCTTTTCAACTCTGTACAGAGTTGAGTGCTCTGTACACCCTTTAATATGTAGTTTGCTTGCTTATAAAAGTACTCATCTGTTAAGCACAATAGAGCGTAAAAAAGTATTAAAATAAATGAAAGCCTGGAAGAAAAGTATTCGACTACCAGTCTACACTTCCCCAAACGTAGTAGTAAAGTGGGATTTATCATCGTAACATTAGCATATACCGTCAAACCGTCCGGATTGTCGTTAGAGGAGGCCTTTCCTCGAAACGCTATAATGGCGCCCGCGCACTCCCGCCAACAGTAGGCAGCGGCAGCAGCAGCAGCAGGGGCAAGATAATTTACCCACGATAAGCGTATTATTTGCGTATAACAAAGTGGATTTTCTAGCGCACGAACGTGAAAAGTTTGACTCGATGTATGGCGCAGAAACGAAGAGGTCCGAGGTAGTGTAGGCGGTACGGTATGATTTTCCGGCCATAGCGATAAGCGTGTCCATTCGCTTCCGTGTCCCACATTTTCCATTTCACGAAAGCGCTGGTTGAATGGGTTTCCCCGGAACGGAATTGGGGGATCGGTTTTCTTGATTTGCTTGATGTTCACTTTGCCGATGGGGGTTGGATTTGTGCTGGGTGTGCAAATGAGTTACAGTTGCTTTATTATTAAATTAAAAAAAATGGCTCATTATGCTGTAAAATTCGCCCAGAAATGGTATGTACACATACATTTCACATTTAATTTGTGTTTAATATTATATAATTCTAATTTATTTAATAGACACAACTTTTCTACTCACCTTATACTAACCATATCTTCCTTTCAAATGCTGTCAACTGTTAAAGTTGCTTCGCTAGAAAATCCAGGTGTAAGTGTAAGCTGTTGATCCTCTTGTAAGACAGTTCTTCAGCTCAGCATGTCTCCCACCTTCTTGCTTTCCACACCGTGGCGCATAGTCTCCCCTTTATTGATCAACTAAATTTCAATTAGCTGTCTGCTGCGCTTTTAAATTACATCAACTCATTGACATGTCCCATTCCCCAACGAACCAGCAACCAATCCCGTTGTTTAAGGCTTTATATGGTGTAAATCAACCGTTAACGGTTACGTTTTGCGACGGATGGAAATCTCAACAAGAAGGTTACTTTTCTCGCGCCGTCCGGTTTCTCCCATCAGCGTCCTTCTCCCATCAGGGTGAATGGCGATAAATCGTCCAATTAATGAAAAACCAACTGCAGGAAAATTTATCGCCCAAAAGAGGATTGCTGCTTGTCCCTTCTGGCCTTTTAGCCTTTCGGGGTGGCAGGCTCGCTCACTCGTGGCGCAAAAAGCGTGTGAAGTACCGTTCCGGGGCGGTGGGCAGTGAAGGAGAAGTTGGGAATGAACATTTTTGTCCGCATTGGAAAATGCTTACAATCGTTTGATTTACGACCGACGTGGCGTGGAATCTGTTTCAGGTAAAGTTTGCCTTAAAGTGTGAAAGGTTTTTTTTTGGGTTGGCGTTCTTCCGGCGGTTAACTTTCAAATTGTGTTAGATGTTTGAGAAGGCAAAAAGGTGAAACATTAGCATCTAGTAAGTAAGTTCCATGCCAGAAAAGGTGCAGATGTTTTAGGATTACTTTTCCTTTTGCACCTCCAGTTCCATTTTCCCAATCCAATTCCCAAACTGGATTGGAAGGATGAAAAATTTAGCTTTTTTGTTCGGAATGGGAAAATCAATTTCCTGATCCCTTCGTCCACGCCATGTATATGGCCATTTCCGACACCCACCAACAGCGTGTGTACCCCGTGACCAATGTGTATGTGTATTGTGTTCCATTTTCCATTTCATACGCAATCTACACAACGTTCCGGGGAAAGCGTAATGGAACGTGTTGCTGCTTCGATTGACCAACCCGACGTCCCTTTTCCCATTCGTTCACTGAAATGATGGATTAAGAGTACAACAAAAGGTAGCGTGCAAAGGGAAAGAACAGGGAAAAGCTACCGAGAGGTTTCTGGAAAGCCACACGAAAGCTTTATACGCTTGGAACATAACCTCAAGAAAAACGGCTTGCTTTGTGGGGTACGAAACGTATACGGCATCAGCGTACGAAATAAGTTCCACATTACTTGTTCTTTTTCCGCAAATTTCGAGAACTCGTTAAAGCTTTAAAGAGGTTGCCCAAACAAATCTTGCTTTTTGCCACTTATTTCAACAAAGAATTACATGCTTTTCGCCAGCGTGTACCGCCTCGATGATAGATTTCCGCTTTCCCATTCGTTCGTATTGTTTTTGCTCTCATTTTCCGTTTTTGAATCCATTTCCTGATGCATGTCATGGTACGTGATTTATGTGCAATCGTAATCGAAATTGCCCTCACGCGATGTCATTTCTGTGTGTGTGTGTGTGTCGTGCTCGTGAGCATGATGAATTGTGCCACTGATTGTGAAGTTACACATCACTCACGTTTGGTGACTCTGGACGCTAGAATTGGAAGAAGCATGATGACCGGAACCCGGAGGGGGGGGGGGAAAAGCTTATTCCTACACGACGATGGCAGATTGCGGAAGAAACGATCTTCTTTTTGGGTTCCTTTTCCTCCGCTGGCAGGAGAATTTAGCAACAGGCAATAATGGAAGGACGTCTGTAAGTGTTCTACCGGGTAATTGAAGTGGTAATTGAGATAATTGAGCGTTTTGCCCCGTTTCCGGGTATTTGTGCGCACTTTTGTGTCATGAATGGCCGGATTTAATTCGAATTTGATTTTTCTTCAGCAATGCATAGACCAAGGGGAATATTGTAGACTGGAAAGACGTTACCCCGCCTATCTATCAGTTCTGATTCTGCTTCTCAACCTCAATCGAATGTGAATGATGTCTGATGTCTTTGCTTATCATGACTGTTTATTTTGACATTTGTTTGCTACACACGTTAGTGCTACATCTGTTCCTGTCAGATGTCAACATTTCTCATGCTCAACTTGTAGTTTAATATAATTAATCCTCTTCATCATAAGGCATCAATTAGGACGACAAAGTTCATTCCAACTAAGCTGCAATTATTAACTCTGCTGCATGAGAGAACTGTATGTCAAGTAGCAAGGCCCTGTTGACTCTATCTCGTGGATGCACCGAAGCTTGCTGTAAAGTCCAAAAAGTCACACAAACTTCTGGCAGCGAATGTCAAACAACAAACACCCGTGCGCGCCCTGTAGCTCTGTAGTTCGCGATGCATCATGACGCTACAGTGCCGCTTTTGTGGAAATTAAATTTTCATGCCCCCACAACCACACGTTTTACAAACTAGGCTCGGCAAACACATGCCGCCACACAGACAGTGCCACAGCTTTTCACGCTAGAGATCATCCGTTTGGGCATCATCCTTCCCAATGCCATACCAGCCGTTTTGCGAGTTTTCCAGGAGGGGCTTTGGGGCAAATGCTTTAAAAGTTGTGTCTGAGTTAACGAAGATAAGAGCCGCTTGCTTGCGGTGCTTTTGTAAATAAATGGGATGGTGGGAGGTTTTGCGCTGCCGTTGTTAGCATTAGCCCGCTCGAAAATGGCACGTTTTGGCAGTGGGGTGGCCGGTACAGAGCGCGCGCATTATTACTGCGAATGCAGGCGAGCTTGATGAGGCTTGCGAGATGCATTAGAGAGCAAAAGCATCTAGGGCATTAAGAGTGGGTGCGAGAGGCTGCTGTTTTCGCATGACGTTGCGGGCTAGAGTAAGGATTGGTTTCACAATTAAACCCACTGGAAATCCTGTAACAATGTGCTGGATACATGAACTTCTACTGCAGGTGTAGTGTTACAAAATGCCTGCAGCGTCTGCAAATGCCCAGCAAATTTCCAAAGCTTAGCAGTCTTATTGGATCGCTCTGTGATGGATCGAATTGTTCCACGTTCGGGCAAATGCTAGCCCCACATAGTCCGCCCTTCGTACTCTATTGCATAATGGATTGTTTTAAAATCAATTATGTGTCCGTAAAGTTCCGGCGCATCTCTGGTGCTGTTTCATTGCTTATCATCTTACTGCTAGCAATTCGATACAGCGACATGGTCGTACATCTCCCGGTTTGTTTGTGCTCTCTCTCTCTCTACAATCCAGCTAAAACCTTCATTCCTCCCGTATGTTGGTTGCGTTGTTTAAAGTGAGCAAAGTGTGCGTCAAGTTGCATTAGAGCCTGTCCCACTTGCAGCTGGAAAAGACGTACACACCACCAGGCCACAGGAATGGTACTCCCAAGTGTTCGAGTTTGTTGGTGGTGCTATATTTACCGTACGTAGCAGCACCAGCAGCAGCCAGAGAAGGCACACTTTCTCCCAACTCCCTCGCCACCGTTCGGAAATTGGCCGGAAAATCTCATGTGAAAGATTTATTGCTCACACCGGCAGTAAAGCCGGCAGCTCCACCGTCCCCAAATACCTTTAATGCACTGGGGGGGGGACTCTGTGCGCTAAGTATTCCCGAAGCAACCACAGCTGCAGCACGCGGGTACAAACAATAGAATCCTTTCGGATCGAATTTACGTTCACTCGCTGTGTGTGTGTGTGTGTGTGTGTGTGTCTGTGGAGAAAATAGCATCCAATGTACGTCACTGTGGCTGCAACAACCGGTTAACTCCAGAGCGTTAGAAGTTTCGTATTTGAAGGCAAGTCCTGCTTCTGGCTCGTTATAGGTCCGCACCAGAAAGCGAGAGACCCGGCAATAACAATACAACAGGAAGTTACAAGTGCTCGAAGACGCTTCCCGAGAAGAACCACGCTACACGCACTTCCCCGGCCTTGCAAACAATAACGAAGTCTCTTGTGGGACCGCCTACTACCGTTGAATGGTGTAGGTACGGTACGGATGCTTTCGACAACATTTCTTTGGCATCGGTGCCAGAAACTTACTCCTTGGAGCTTGCTGCAAGTAAGAAACAACCGTGGGAAAACAGCCTTCCACTTAGTGTGGTGTGCGAGTCTTTCGATAGGCTCCGGAATAGGTGACATTTCGTGAAGGCAGCAGCAGCAGCAGCAGCAGCAGCAATGACATGGTTTCCCTTTTTCCCCAGGCTGCTGTTGGTTTTTTACCGTCTCTTCGTTGTCTATTGTGGATAAAATTTTACCAAAGCAATTTACCAACCTCAACAAGGCTGATGATGGCGGTGGTTGCATGCTGCTAAAGAACTCCGATCGAAAATCACATTATCTCTGTGAAAGGCGTCCCGTTCTAATGTATTGCATTAAATTGTTTTGTGGGTAATAATTTACCAGCAATTTTATTGCTCGAAGCAAGACGTTAGTGTTGTCTTGCTGCATGCAAGGAAGTGGTGAAGTTGCAGTGCGTTTTTCGTTCTACCAGAGAGACTTATAGGTAATAGTGTCTATAGTAAGGTTTCCAATAGCTTACATAACACGCTTTTGAACTTCAATAGTTGATGTTTAATAATTTTTTTCATAGTGGCTTCCTCTGTAAGAATCAAACGGTTCAACTAAAGGTTTTAGATACTTGCGTGCATAAGTTTCCTTTAAGCTTTCTTAGTAAAATGTCCAATACAATCCGAAGGTTCAGCGCCATACACAATAGAAATGTATCAGGTTATATTGTATTAACTTAATGCCGACTTTCAGTTTGGCTATTGCAATAATTCCGTTGTCCACTACACACTGCCAATCAAA
The DNA here is from genome assembly GCA_000473525.2 of Anopheles melas. NCBI lineage: Eukaryota > Metazoa > Arthropoda > Insecta > Diptera > Culicidae > Anopheles > Anopheles melas. The sequence continues at coordinate 16,657 of AXCO02004390.1, read as the reverse complement.
TCATTAAAACAAATGCCAAACACCTCCACTACTTGCGCTCTGATGGATTCTTATCAGTAAAAATTAGACTCTTTTTATCGCATTATCACATCACAGCTCACCCTTAAATTTGCTAATTGGAATTGCCTTGTAATGCAATTGATTTTGACACGATTACCTTGTTGTTCCAGGGTTGTCCCATCGTTAATGAACTTCAACGATTGTTGACGCTTCAACAGAAGTAAAAGAGAAGAAAAACATGTCTTTGCCATTAAATGGCGAATATCACAATAATAATAACGAGTTTGTTTGGCTCAATCGGACTAAAACGAAAGAAAAAAATCACTTCCAAAGCTCGCGCATAGTGATTGATGTTAGTGGTACTTTATGCTTTTTGTGCTGCCTAATTTCATGCTATTTGGCTGCTCATCAATTAGTATTTGATTTGTGTCTCTTTTTTCCAAGTCCATCTATTAAAAAGCTGTCTATAAAGCACGCCAAAAAAAAAGCAGGCCGATAGCAAGTTAAAGTAAAAAAAAGCAACTATCATCATCGATATCGCACCACATGCTTTTCCTGATGGGAGCAAAGTATTGGAGCGCCTTTTTTTTATTATGATTGTCACCCGTCCCCGTCGTCGTCATCGTGTCTTGGTGATCGTTTGCGTTCGTTAGCGCGATTTGAATAACGTTAACGAGAGCTTTTTCTGGACACAGGGGCACCCACCCCAACTTTGCCCACCTTGTCACGAGCTTAGCAGCTTACCACACATATTGTGACTGGCCTGGCCTGGGGGACGTTTGTTTATAGATTTGGCTTGAAAATGGCTCGCCGGGCTAATGTGTTGGAGCTCTTTTTCATTCGTTTGGTCGTCGGGTAAGTCGTCGGGGCGATGGACCGAGGGCGATGGAGGGATCTCCATTGTATGAACAGCTGTTTTGCCGTGGGGAGGGAGAGACGGCGGACCACGAATTTGACGGCCGTCGGAAACCGGCCACGAACCGGTCTTGTTAGTGCTGTCCCGGGACGTAGTGAAGAAGCATCGCGTACCAACGCTCTTTCGCTCTTTCGTTCGCTTCCTGCGCGATCGCGTGAAGATTCCAAAAGCGCGCTCGGGCTTTGGGGAAGTGCCCGATGGGAACGTCTTCTGCCCGACGTCGTGGCAGTAGCATCGCAATTCCTAACCGGCAGGTTACCGTGGGCAGTGTGGTGCGATGGTCGGTGGCAGGATTTCTGGTGACTTGTGCAATACTGGTGCTAGTGCTACCATGGCCCCTGCCCTACGAACAGTCGATCGAGCAGATCATGCAGGACCGTGCGCAACATCTGCTGGAACAGTGTGAAATGATCCGTGCGCTCGGCAATCTGACCACACCGAATCCGCGCACGGCCCGGCCCAACTATCTGTACTTCAACTACTTCTACCAACCGCAGCACCAGCTACTGTGGTGTTCCATCAGCAAGGTTGCCTCCAGCAGCTGGATGTATCAGTTCAACCGGTGGGCGGGCGTGCCGCGCGAAAAGATCGACAGCGTGGCCCACGACATGAAGGGGCTGACGCGCATGTACTATCCCGTCCCGACACGTGCCGACGTGGAACGGATGAAGCAGAACGTGGAACCACCGGTGGCGCGGTTTCTGCTCGTGCGTGATCCGTTCGATCGGTTCGTGAGCGCGTACGAAGATCTGATCGTTCGACCGCAGAGCGATAACTATCGCAACCTGCGGCGGTTCATCTTTCGGGAAGTTTATGGGGCGGATACACCCCCAGGCAGTAACAACGAGGTATGGACTAATGGTTTGGTTTATGAGCCCACCGTGTTTTCGCATTTTTAGCGTAAAGTTGTTGGAAGCTCGAACCAATGAATCGATCAAAGTGGAAGGAGGTTAAAGCTACAGACAAAATAGCTGACCGGTGTCCATTTCATCAACAACAATTTCCCGTTTTGTCCGTGGGTCATTACAACACACGGAACGCGGAACGGGGTATTGGTGCAAAAAGTACTGACGAATGTCTTTTATTCCATGTGGTGCGTGCGGTGTGTGGATCGTCCCCGTTCTGTACGCCGTTTTTTCTGGATTTGATTTTTCCGTCCACTTTGGACAGAAGAATGGCACCTCCGGTGACGACTACCCCGTGCCGAGCTTTAGCGACTTCACCGAGTTCGTACTGCGACGCCCGAACGTGCTGGATCCACACTGGAACACTTACTACAATCTGTGCGATCCCTGCTTTCTCGAGCCGACCGTCATCGTCAAGCTGGAAACGTACGATCGGGACGTAGCGCACATTCTCCGGCTGGCGAACGTGTCGAGCGACGCGGATGATTATGATAATGCTGCCGCCCAGTTCGAGGGATACCGGCTGAATGTTAATCATCATCGAGCCAGCCCCGGTGACAACGGTCGTGCGCAACGGAATTCCACCTCCAAGGTGGATCGACTGGCGGAACTGACGGAGGCCCAGTTCGAGCGGCTGTACCGGCGGTACGAGCTAGATTTTCGATTGTTTCAGTACGACGCCAGTCATTACTTTGCGCTGTACAGGATTGATTAAGAAGAGGCAGCATTAACGCCAGTCAGAATCTGTGATGTTTTTATGTGTGGTTAGCTTATCTGGTAGCTTTATCTTATTAGACTTTTCTGTGGAATAAATTAAACTGTGGACAAAAAAGCGGCCCCAGTCATTTAATATCTTTTACTTTATTAAATGGACATTGTATCGGTGGTGGTGTGGTCAGTGTTGTATGTAGCACGGTATGTTTCACATGAATGTGTGAAACATCCATTATGTAGTGACTTCCTTCCTCTTGCAAGTTTCAGCATGACAAAACCGTGCTTAGCCATCTATGAGAGCTATTCTTTTTCTCGACATGACTTGCCAACTGTTCATAGCCATGCTTTTAACATCTATTTTTGTCACAAATACTTTGTTATATCTGTCTTATTTATAGCTCAAAAGCCTTGTTGAGCGAATTAAACTCACAACGTATCGTATGTTACACACAGCTCTCTGGCACGGACCTATGGAGCATCTTACTCCGCTGCGGACAAAAGTATGGGGTAATGAATCTGTAACTCTGGCAATTTTCTCTTCCCTTTTCTAGTGCAGTCAACTGTATGTCATAAATGCTCCTCTCCAGTAAACAATAAATAAACTTTGCTTTATGATTCTTGTTTGTAGCGTTTTAAGAAATAAAACATCAACCCACTTCTCAGTTTCTCTCGTAACTATGTACACAAAGAATGAAACTCCAAAAGCAATTGAAGTAAGAGAGAAAAAATGGCGCAGGAAAAACACTTTCCGTTGGCAAAGTTTTTCAAGCGCTCCGATTATCAAGGCCCGGTGTTTAGCTTTCCTTTGTGCTTCGCTTGAAACACGGCACTCATTCACTGTGTCGCTCGCTATTGTTCCAACCGGGAACTTGAGAATCGTTTCCATGCATGACAATCACCAGCCAGCCTCTATCAGCACATCCGCGTCCTTGGAAGGCAGGAAGGAAACATCGCTGGCGTTCAGACGCTGGCGTTGCCTTTGCACAAATCCCTTGAAATGCAAATTGGTGCGGAAAAATTGTCAAAGCGCCCCGTTCCTATCGGAAGACGTAGACCACGTGCCTGGCGGGAGATTGTTTGGTACGGTAAGGTGTGGTTCATTTCAAATATGGAAGGGATTTGCAAATATGAGACGGATTAGTCGCAGACCGGCATTCAGACACGGCAGCACGGTTCGGCTCGTAACCATTGAAGTATTTGCATACAAAATTACGCTACGAAACGTTCCATGTAGCATAAAAATGTATAGAAATGGTAGAAATGTACACAAATCGTTAATATTAAGAGCTTAAAGCATTTAAAAATATCAAAACACTCATCTCAGATCCACCTCCGAAAACATCCTACACATTATGATATACGGCGTCATTAATATTCCTTTCGGCAAGACTATTCAAATGCTCCCCGCAACTGTCAAATCTTCTACATCTCCATTTCATTATGTAGTTGTGGTGGTATTAATAATTTCCATTCATCTTTGAACCGGCGGCGGCAGAGCCAAGCATCCGCACACCCTGCTGCCGATTATGCAAATGCTTCTTCTCGCACGTTCGTTAAACAAACCCGTCAGCGATAATTGAAGGTCCAACGATGCGATAAAGCAATAGTAAACACTTCCCAGCTTTTTGGGGAGAGCATTGATTAAGCGTTATTGCTTTCTGTGTTGACGTAGTAAATGATGTTTCCTACCTATGAGAAGGCTGAAACAAAAACTCATCACTCACATTTGGCTGTTGCGGTCTTTTTGGTGCAATTTCAGTTATTCACTTCAAAGCTGCTCATTCTGCACGCCGGCCTGGAGAAATGCATTGCCACGCTAAGCCGGAATGAATTTAGCAGTCTGCTGGAATTCAGCAATGCATGGAATTTGCGCATGGAATATGCACGTTACAGCAAACCATTGCAAAATCCATCATCTCATCGTCGTTTAGTTAAACATCCACACACCTTCGTAGCATAGTTTTGGTGATGCAGGTAGTATTCTGGCTGGCTGACCAGATTCGTTTGGAAACAGTTGTCCGAAGTCGGTTGATAACTTTCACAGCTGCAGGAGCTGCTCTCCGTCCATCCGAGCGGGGATGGACTGCATGAGCGTGAGTAGTTTCCATTTGTTTGGTTTGGTACGACGAAATAAACAACCGTCCAAGCGCATCCCGGGATGATGCACCTTTGAACGAGCAGCGTTGGCGATGTGATTTTATTATGTCATGATGGTCGGGAAAATGTGGGAAAACCATTTTCAACAAAGTTCTTCCGCATGAGTTGTTGAAAAGGGAACATTCTTCATTCTTCACCAGGATGATGATGCAGCGGTATGGGAGATAGTTTCACCTACTGTTTCCATTATGTTGACCCTTGCCATGTACACATCTGAGCAGGATGCCTGGTTTGAGATCAAATAGATTTTGTTAAGTAAGTTACAGTAGTAAGTGTAATAATATTTCCCAATATGAATTAAAATATGCAAATAAATAAATAACAAACAATTTGTTGTACCCTTTCTACATGAACCTTTCGTTTTCACTCTCGATAGAAGTGGGAAAACATACAACGACCTGGAAAAATGCGCCATTGCTCACGGCGAATTCTCCTGGAAAGTATTCAGCAAACGCTGAATGCCGGTTGCCTTGCCGTGCTTCATCGATGCAATAAATTTTTGTCCTTTTCGATGCTTCCACCGATGGTCGGTTGTGCCGGGCATCATCAAGCTTGAAAAGTTGAGAATTGAATTCAAACCACCACACGGCACCGGTACGACGGGCCTGTTTGTTTCTTCTCGTTTTACTTCCCCGCTGGCGTTGAATGGCACAGGGGCATATCGGCAAGCTGCAAACTCTCCGAATGGAGCTGTGATCACTTTGCAAAAGCTTTTTTTTCTATCTTTGCTAAAGCATTGGACACAGTTTTATGTGATGGTTGTTGCGGGCAGATTGAGTGAGTGAAAACGGCAAAAGCAACAGCCAAGCCGATGAATTCGGCACGGAACGTAAAATGACTACTGTAAAGAAAGAAAACGAACAAAAAAGATAGAACAGTTGTTCATTTCCCTGTCCCCAGTTGTTGTGGTGTTTGTTTTTGCTTTTCATCGTGATCCGATTGATGTCGTTCGTTTCCATGTTTTACTTGCCTAACAACGCTGGCCAAACGATCGAAGCTGTTCAAGGACAGTTTCTTTTTTTTTGCAGTGTTTGTTTTATAATGACATTTCTGATGGAATTCTTTAAAAATAACACGCAAGCATCATTGGTCGTTTGACTTTATTTCTTGAAATGGAATGGATGTGAGCTTTTTGTTTTAATATGTAGTATTCTGTATCGTGTTGAGTCCAAGTTGACATTTCGTGCTAGTTTTAGAACAACATTAGGAAAGTTGTTGTGAAGTTATCACCGTATCAAAGTTTGCAGGTGACATCTCTGATGTGTCGTTTCAGCTAGAACCATTTGACTCATAACAATCCTCTACACAGCACGCTACAACTTTGATTCGAAATAAGTTTTCTGTCACGTTTTTACGTGTAAAACGCGGCGCTCCATTAAAAGTAGAACAAAAACACCCCTGTTGGGATGCCTGTGGTCTATTATTACGATCAGCAATTTCAACCGATGACAGCTAATCATGGCGTGTTGGCAAAGTTATCTCGAACCAGTTCTCGAGTGCTCGGGGACCGGGGGACGTTGATGTTGTGCCCCAGCCAACGCAACAATCCAACAATGACCCGAATGTTCATGTGACTCAAATACGCTTCGGTTCACCATTTAATCGTTCCACATGGGTGAAGAGCTTTTCCGTTTGCTGTGTTCTTGATACAAAAGGCCCCCCCCCCCCCTTCGTTCGCTTGTGTGTGCTGTTTCATAGAATAGAAAACACCTTTCAACGGGGGTGTGAAAGTGAAGAAATGTTGCACCAACCATTTCTTATCAGTACGTTCGCGAACTTTCACACAACGCACAACTGTGTGTGTCTGTGACGAGCTGAAAAACGATCGTCAAGTGGATAACGAGCACCACGATGGTTGGGATCCCTGCTGTTGAACGGAAGTCGAAACAGTTGGTGTTTGTGTATTTTTTTATTGCTGCGCATTTATAACTCCGCCTGAAGTAGTGTTATATAAAGTGCTTGTTCGCTTGATATCAATGTGTCACACGAGTTTGGGAAACATAGAACATTTTTGTTTTCTCTGGAAGCTTCCTGTAACCTGTAAGTAACAGGGTTTGTGTGTCATGACAGTCTGTTGCGCTTGTTTGTAGTTCTACTTTGATAAAGCGTTCGTTAGAACTAAGTGGTTGATATTGCTTAAACAGTATTAATTGTCTCAGTATCTGTTGCAGATGTCGTAAAGCACCCATGAACCTCACCAAAGTAACTGTCAAAGGGGGAGACTATTGATTTGGCAGCTTAATGATATGAATGATTAATTAAGAGCGCTAATGGAAATTTTGATTAGCAATGTCTAAGAAAAATGCTTCATCTTGACTCATTTGCTAGTTTTGACATGCGATGAAGGAATGTTAAAATTTGAATATGAATGGCTATATTTTACCGGGAGTACTTTGTTCAACTCTACACGTCTACAATGCTTAAAATAATACTTATCATCATAAAGCGAAACTTTTAATCAACCAACCAACCGTGCTCTGCTTTAACAAAATCCCATTTCGGAAATTGTAAAACTCATAAAGAATGTAAATTGAATCTTACCACCTTAACAAAATGGAATGTCCTCGATAGAGTTACGATGGTGCGCGCCGTCATCATAAAGAAAATCGATTTCCGTCCCGCGCTAGATTTCTCCTGCCCCTTCTGGCCCCTTCGGCCTTCTGGTGAGCCTTGGGGGGCTTCAACAATGCCAGACGGGATTTTTCATCCCATTTAATTATTCAGTTTGCATTTAAGCACAAGTGTGGTCCTTCCGGTGAACATTTGGATGCAAATGAGTTACCTTGTTGAGATTTTCGATCGAACTGATCGTTCAACCGGTATTGATCATGGCTGAAGTTTTCCATACGTAACCATAGCGTCTGCAAGTCTGCGGGCAAATCTGCTCACACACACACTCTTCTCTAAGGTAGGCTACAAAGTTTGTGCGAAGAATCGATTCACTCTCTGCTTTGTTTTGCGCTAGTGGTTTTTGTTGCGGTAATGATGCGTTCAAAAGCTGCCCATTTCTCGCTATACTCGCTGTAATCTGAGAAATGAGTAACGTATTGATTACAAACTACTCGTGTATTCGCAATGTGACTACACCAACTGTGGCAGCACATTTCGCTTCATCATCATCATCCTCTCCCACAATCGCAAGGAAAGATGGTGATGATATGCCTTTTTTCCTGGGTGTGTGCTGTTTGTTCATTTGTTTCGCACAGGGGAGATCTCCTACGTTAGCTGCCTAATGAGGTGTGAAGCAAAAGTATTATTACCATTCGAACCAGCCATTGCACGTCAAATATCGAGCGGTTAGCTAGCACAAGCTGTGCTTTGATCCAAGAACGAGGGATCAAATAGCACAATAGATGGGATATTTGTACTTATGCAATTACGCACGCTTCGGCTACCGGTTTCGGATACGACGAGGAGATGGTATTGATCGATAATCAATTTCATTTTTAATATCCCTTATCTGGATTTGTATATTACCTTTGCACGTGCAAAAGTGTTCCTTTTTTGCGATATTGTGTTACAACCATAACGGGCGCCTGGCTGCGCATAATAACCTTCTACTGGCTCAAATTGTTTCCCGCAACGAAGCAACGGAAACTTGCGTAAACGGTGCGATTCGAAGTGTTGGTTCATGCTAGTGTAGAATAACGTTTCTGTGCCAAAAAGAGGGTAATTGAAATTTGATAGCGCCATTTTACCACATGCATCACGGAAGCAGCATTTTTTTTCTTCTTGCGCTTGTTGTTGTTATTATGCCGGAGCTTGGATTTAGATTATGGTTTGCGTTTATTAAAGTCCCAGCCGGGTTGATTACATTATTGTTATGGTGGCGAATAGGAAAAACAATCACATAAAAGTCCCATGCAAAACTGACCTAGGGTCGAATGTGTCATTTGGGTTACTTAAAACGATAAGCGGACGTTCGTTCGCGACTGTACCGAGCGATAACAGAAAAAAGTGCATTGGATTGAGAATATTTCTTTTGCCGCATTTCTGTGTCATTGTGGAAGCTAACGCGTTTTGATGCTGCTGGGTTCGCTTTTTCAAAAATATCTTCAATCAACTCTAGATTCTGTGCCACTTGCATGGCGAATGTCGACTATGTCGACGTTGACCTTTGCAGAATCAATACTTATCGTCAAAGTTACCTTACAACGTAGGCGATCTTTTCAGGCACGATGTTAAAAGAACATTTCTCATCAAAGAGGGATTACATCTTTTAGGGGACACGTTGCTATAGGACTTCATTTAATTGCTCATCGTTCGATGAGCAATGTATAATTGCTCATCGTTCGATGAGCAATGTATGACGGCGGCATTTCCAACATTCACCTACGTTGCCAATCGAAAAGACGATGATTAAGAAGACTTGGCAGTACAGGATGCAATATTTTCGAAAGCATGATTACTTGCTGCGGTCTTTCCGCATATAAAATGTCCCACGTTTCCACCAATTCAGCTTAAAATCTAGCCTCGAATATAATGACATTCCATGCGAAATTCTCGAGAACTGTTTGCCCAGCGCTTGTTTGTTACATGAAATCTAATTTCAATCGTCCTCGGTAAAATCATTCACATCGGACAGTGTTCTTTCTCTGAGTTGTGCCTTGCATGGAATGTTTTTGATCGACGTGGTAAAAAAAATCTCTCCGCACCGTCCGCACGTGAATCTAATAAAATATTCAAATGAGATCCCTTCTTCAGTTTGTCCCTGTCAGATGGAAAGTGCTTTCTTCGTTCCTTTTTTTTGTGTGTGTGCGGCTCATCTCGTCACGATCGAACCGTTCCCAAAATCATGCTTTATGAAGGTTAGATAATCGAGTAGCTTTACACGCTGTCGGTACAATTTGTGCCTAAATGAGATGACAAATTGGCGCCTTCGGGTAGGGGCAGGTTGATAATTTTCTTCTGGGTTGATAAAACTGCTGTACGAACTCAGAAAAATACAGAAGCACCAACTCGATGAAACGAACATGTAAAGTAAACAAAATAAGTAGAAGGAAACGGGAAAATTACACCTAATTCCAGTTCCCTGTGATGAGATGTCAGCATCTATGCACTCAATTTAGCAGCCCATATATGGCCGGGGAACCGTTGCTTTACCACAACTCGCAGTCTGATTCTAACCGACATTCTTGTGTGAGCAAAAAAAAGTGAAACACGCTCCGGTTAACTTCATTTCCAGTTTGAAATTTCACCATGCTCTCTGTGTTAGAAAAAGGTCGCAGGACTGTTGGAGTTGGGGTTCTGTGCAGATGAGACGAGAAGGCGAACCCCGAACGTTGACATCTGTTCACGCTGAATGAAGGTAATGAAATATGTGTATGCCCTTGGTGACAACCAACAGGTGCGCGCCACCACACCATTAGACGTTCTTGCCATCGAGTTTTTCCCTCTATGTCTTCCCGTGCCCTCCGTACGCTGGGCGAAAAAGAGCGTATCCCTTCAGCGGCAGCTTAGTTCGTTAAGGTGCCGTCGAATTATGCTGACGATGGTATCTGCGAAAATCCGTAGCGTCAGTCAGAACTGCACGCCGTGTGTAGTGTAGGGAGCTCAATGTTTGAGGTTAGGGTCGTGCTTCTCAAACACGTATCTTGTCGTATTGCTTCATAAGCCCTCTCGCCCGAGCTCTTACAGCTACCTGGTGAAGTCAAGAAGTTGCCAGTTTCGGAAGGGAAAGAAACCAAAACGTAACGGCAGTGCCCATAGTAATCCATCAGAATTTTGGAAAGCTACGGTAGCATCCGCTCCAGCATTACCTGCTAACGACGCGCAGCACCTTTAAAAGCCCCGAGGCGTACAAGGATAAAAGGAAAACATTAAAGATACTGACGGGGGTTGCAAACGATATCAATCTCTCGTATACTAGGTGTGACCCACTCCACATGCAGCATCGTTGTATGAGGGGGTTAGGTTGCCAACCGATGGGTTTATACCTTCCAACATATCTGCTTTATCAGTATTTCTAGTAGCGGTAGATGGTTCTATGGAGTTGGTTTTATATCTGCAAAGAGCAGACTTGTTCCAGTAAGCTATGTATGTGTTTAGCTTCGTTAAGGATTTCTGCTTACGGTAGATTTGCTGTAACTATCAGGTTACCGTTTGACAGTCGACATGTTTTCGAGAAATGTACGACCATCGTAAAGCAGTCGCCACCGGAGCAGTTGAAGATTGCCGATGGGTTAAATTCTTCGCCAAACTTCAAAAGATCATCATCATTGCCTATAAATCTCAAAACAACAGATTATCTGAAGTCATACTCCAAAACCCCCAACAACATGGCGGTGAAACACTCAATATGAAGGTTTTTGTGGGTAACCGGAAAGCTCATCAGGTACAGCCTCCTTCCTACTCGTTTCTCTGTGCAAATCTACTCCTAGATCTCCCGCCTGGCAAGCGGATTTGAAGCACCTTCCTCCGAACCGTCTGTCTCTCTGTCTGTCTCGGTTTGGTGTCCCTCGCTCCCGCACCGTACCGTTGATTGAGATATTTTGCCAACAATTTGAAACCTTCTAAAATTTCTTCCCAGTACCATACTGCCATGGGAAAAGTGGGCAAGCAGCACACAATTCAACCTCGTCGACGTGAAAATGTGAAATGGATGGTTCAGAACCTTCTGCTCCGAGGCATACGCTGCTCACTGTTGGTGGTGAACTGGAAGCGAAATGGAACAAATTTTTCATCCACCGGAACTTTAATTAAAATATATTTTTGCCTACCGTGTGCTGCCCCCCGGAATAGATCCTTCCGATTCCGGCGACGATCCCCTGGCTTCTTTTTTGCTTTGCGATATTATCTTTTCGCCAACTTCCTGCTGCCACAAACTGGTACACAACCACACACTCACACACACTAGTCTGTAATGCAAGTTTCAAATGCTACCCGAGTAATCATTTCCATTTTGACTCAAATGCCCGCGAATTCCACTGTTTCCATGCAAATGGTGCCGGGAATTGCAAAATAAACCCTGCGAGAGACATTCGCAACTTTTGCACCAGAAATCCTCCCCCAGGGGGTGGAAGGTTCTGTGTGACGCTCTACTCCTGACCTAGGTACAACGAACCAATGGCAATGGTCGACGCCCGCACCGGAAGTCGTACACTCATATTTCTGCGAAGATTATCTAGTGAAAAAAAGAGCTTCCCGTGGTTGAGTTTTCTTTTTTGTCCTCAGCTGGCAGGACTCCTATTTCCTGCAGTCTTTTGTCGCCGTGTGTTAAAAAATAGCCGCGGCAGGGATTCATTTACAGGAGCGGGAGTGTACTGGTACGTTCTTTATCGACTTACCGTGCTTCGTTTGCGTTGTAAATCGTGTGTGAAATTATAACAGGAAAGGCAACCGAGAGTTTTACTTACACAGTGTGGTTAAGTAAAACGTAGCTATGGGGATTGAACAAACAGAAACATATAGCGTGAGGGATTTTTGAATTTTTAAGCCAACACAATAAATGAATGCTTCAATTGGCAACCATATGCTAGGAATGAATACATTTAAAAGCTTTGTTATTATTCTAATATCCCATTTCCACGCTAAACTTGTCTAACGCCTAAAAGTATGCATTGATGTTCGTGTAAAAAATATCTCTAAGCATGTCTTTAGGCGTTTCAACCCTTAAAATCATAGAGGGCAATTACCGATATTTTGGATAAACCTCAAATTTGGGCTTATAAATGATTTTACAATTATAACCGCATTATAATTAAAAAATTATCCTTAATCTTAAATTGAGTCCCATTTAAAATGATTCGCTAATCCTCGAGAGTTTCATTGCGACTGTTAATTTTACTTCTTCGTATGCAAGTCAACCCCTAAAAACGTTTACGACATTTTGTGGCACAAATTGCATTCATGTTGTTAAATAAAATGGACTCCCGGAAAGCTCATTTGCAATCGTGCGCCCGATGCGACCGATCCGTGCGGCAAAAGGGCTTCATTTAATTTAGTAACCACAACTGCAATTACTACAGTTTCATTGCTGTCGTTTCGCTATTAAAGTGGGACTGGGAGGAGCTGGGCAATGCGGGAATCGAGTAGCTCACCCTTAATCCCTGCACTTATCCTTCGCCCCTCGCGTTCGTTTCCATCAGGCCTGTTCGTATTACATTTTCATCTCATTTCTTTTTCTGTGCTGCTAGCTTTCCCTTTATCCACGCCTGACGCCTCTCAACTCCTACCATTAAAGTCAGCTTAGTTTTCTCCAGCTTCCGCTTCCCATTTAGTTCGCATTTAATCCTTTATCTCGCCGGTTTCTTCTTGAAGTCAACGTCAGTGATGCCCATTAGCACGCGGGCGGGACCAGCACAAGGTAACGAGCAGGCAAACAGTGCTTCTTTACCGACTTGAAACAAAACCATTGCTCCGTTTGTGGGGCGAGGGAAAGGGCTGGGCTTTACGTGCAACAAAAACTACATCTCGAGCAAACGATAAAAATGTGCAAGGCATCCATCAGCTTGGGATCAGCTGCTGCTAACAGCAAGCGGGTAGGATGGGCTTCCGTTTTCCGCTCGAAGGTGTAGGAAAGAAGGACAGCTTTTCATTTCCAGATGTACACAAAGTTGGTGTTGAGTGGTTGACTGAACCGAAAAAGAAAGCAAACCCTAAGGGCGTTAAACATTAATTTGTCAGAAAATCAGTGCCAGCTTCAGAATGAGTTTGATTCGCCAGCAAACGAACGCTCATTTCTATAGAAAAGTTTAAATTTGTTATAGAACTAATTGATGGTAGATCGTATGTTGTACAGTTTGTTATTGAAGTTAATTATTAAATTGTTTGAAATCACTTAAGCTCAACCGCTGCAGCTACAATATAAATAGCTTTTTCTTATAGCTCATCAACACTCTCCGCTTGGAAACCGTATTGTGCAGTACATCCGTTAAACATGGCCAGGGAAAAAGGAAATATCCACCAAACCATTACAGATGCCACTGAAGCAAAAACGGAAACATCCTTAATGACAGAAAACCAAGAGCGAAAAGTGCAACAGGATATGACGTTGCAGAAAACTGGGACGAACCATTGTTTATTGGTACTCAGACAGGGTGATTGAACGAAAGCTTCGCAGCAGAGATATCATTCAAATGATCTATTTTTGCACACACAAAAAAAAACCCCGACAAAGGTTGTTAGCGAAAGCGGAAAAAGATAAAACATCGAAGGAAAGAAAAGCCAGCCAGCAGCATTAACAATGTTTATTTGTGCGCTTGTGAAATGCTACCCCGGCGAAAGGACGCTGCGCTGGTGGGAAGGCAAAACTTTCCACCGGCTAGAAAGCTAGCACCAGAAGCATGTGAAAGGCATCGAAAACATAAATTGGATTTGCGTTTTTTCGTACCGCCAGGGGAGGAGCCAGGGGAAGAGCTAGCAGAAAATAAACTTGACAAAAACAACTGGAAGAAACAATTCCTTCAAACCCGCCCTGATCTCCTCCAAAAACAACTTCACCCTTAACGAGGATGTTTCCGCTTGGGTTTTTGTTTTATATTTCGGGGGGGGGGGGGTATTTTGGGGGTGAAATTCTCCAGTTGCAGCATAGTAATTCCCAGTAAAGCGAAAGGAGCATGGTGACGGTTGAACCAACTGATTTGTTGCCAAATGTGTTGTTTCATTTCGTCTCTCTCTCGAGAGAGAGACACCCCTCCGGAAACATCTGTATCTCTGTGAGGCTCCTTAATGTTTTGTTTTTAGTTACCGTGTCTCGCCGGGCACTGTTTGTTCTTTGGCAAATCTTTCCCTATAGCAACTTGAATTGAACTTTCTGGGTTGGCGTACGTCGATGTTTCTCTGCTTTGCGGATGAAGAAATTCAAATTTTTTGGCTTCCTTTTCTTGATCAATGGTGTTGTTTCTTTGGTCGAGAAAATGACAAGAAGAGGGGAATGTTCGGTTGTCTGTTTTTAGCGACTTTTCATGTCGTTCGTGTTGAGTTACTGTGAATATAACCAAGTACAGCTGCAAGTAAGAAGGACATTCCTGGGATTACTTTTTTTTAATAAATAATATTTTTAAATCTCTTCGCTAGCCCAGATTTTGTCCATCAGACCACAGTCATGTGTTTAATTTCCTTTCTCCAAGCAATTAAAGTAAAACATGTTCCTCCTCTTTGTTCTCTACTGCTGCCACTACAGAACACTACAGAACACTACAACAGTAACTTAAATGAAAAACATTCCATTGTGCTGCGGTTTGACTCAGGAAGGAAAGCAGCTTGTTGCTTTGTTGGTCGGTGCTGGTTCGGAAAATTATGATAATTGCGTGACTTTTCCCGTTTTCATTTGTTGCCTGTCGGTGTAAACCTTGTGGCAACATGGATAGAGCCTGTAGGGTATTCTTAATTGTTTTAATTCAGTCACGTTTTTCGCCGGTTGTGAGCTTCATTTTCTACGCATGAAATTTTACATTTTAAGTAAAGAAAGTATAATCTTTCCATTCAGATTTTCTTGTATATTTGTTCAAACATTTGTTTTGTCTGATGTGATGGAAACAAATTATAAGTAACATTAATAATTTGTGCTTGCATGGATTTCCATACAAATCATCTAATCTTTCCATTAATGTTCGAAGCTCGTCAGGGTTGCGTCCTTGTTACTGTGCACACACAACATGATCTCGACGACCGGACACACCGTCGTTGGTGATGATGCTCCTGACGATGGTGGTAGCAAGTTTGCATAGGACCACAAGCAAATAGACGTTTCCCGAAAAGTGTAGCCCATGAAAACGTACCAGAAACACAGGCGAGCCATGCGGATGCCGCGGATCCATCCGGTACACAATGAGTCGGAAAAACAAACCCACCGGACGGGACCGGTGGAAAAATACACCCCCCCCCCCCCCCCCCACACAACTCCACCGGAAAGGGGACGTTGAAAATGAACGGAAAACAACTGCGGTCACACCTATTTTGTGCCGGGGCAAGATAAAACTTTGTCCTTTTCGACGGGATGGCGAGAGATTCCCTCCCTTCTCCCCACGCTCCCGGGTGAGAATTGTTTTGCACCCGTTTGCCCACTTAAGCTAGCGATACCACCCCGGTTGCTGCCGCCTGATGATGAAGGTGGTAATAGTGTCCGTTTTGGGTGGGTGGGCAAAGCACGAAAAAGGGACGGAAATGTTGCAAACCCCACACTCCACGCCACCAATCTACAGCAAAGGCAAACAACCGGGTTTAGCAAATGGTTTACCCTCACCACCACCTGAGATGGCGAGAGAACAGCGCTTGTGTTTGCGAAAGCTGTTTGCGTGAGTCCCTCTCGGTGAATCCGTAATTAAAAGGGGTAGACGGGGCGTCCCTTTTACTTTAGTGTCCTCGCCCGGCAAACCATCTGGAACGCGCGGGTGTATCGCGTTCAACCGATCTGTGGAGAAACCCTTGCCCGATGGGGGTTTGCGTTCGAGTCCTTGACCGCAAACGTGCGAACGGATTTATGCTGTCCGATTCAGAGCACTAACATCGTGGCTAGAATCTGTTGGAGCAGTTTCAATCGAATGGAATGTCTGTTTCTCCGGTGGTTGGTAAGATTATAAACGGATCATGCGTTCGGATGTGTCATGTTTCATATTTCGCATTTTCGCTGTTTCCCGGTAGATGGCGCCACTAGACGTAAGTGCCTATTGAATTTTATTTAAAGAGGCAAACGTTTAGTAAACTATTTATGTTCATTCTTTTTTACTTACTTTAAGGTTGTGAAACTGGATAGAAAGTTGGCTCCCAAAACTGTCCTCCGTTTGCCACTGGTTGGCCAATTACGAAGAGGTTTAAATCATTTTTCGAACAATTAAATCAGAGCGAGTTGATTTTACGACCATTCGCCGCCACCGCCAGCAAATTATGCTTCCGTTTGTGAAAAACTTTGTCTCTATTCGAAAACTTCCATCCCCACCGTGGATGGACAAACGTGCCGCATGAAAATGCGGATGCGGCATGGTAAACATTTATCCATTTATCATTCCACTAGCTCTCTCTCTCT
>KI920433.1:19230-37703 GCA_000473525.2 Anopheles melas | reverse complement strand
GTGTGTGTGTGTGTGTGTGTGTGTGTGTGAGTGGTGCAAAAAAGAAGAAGACAGAAAGTACCCAAACGGCGAACCCAGAATCCGGCAGAAGATTATTTATAAAACCATACCCCGACGCAAAGAAGAATGCTGCTCGCGTAAACATAAACGCATCGCGGGCGGTGCGAGCGACCCCGAAGGGGTGGAACTAATCTGCCTCCGACCGCGAGCCGATCGAGCCGGGGAAGGGAGCCGGCACTCTTCGGATTCGTGCCTGTCCGTGCTAAACAGAGTGCGCGTGGATTTTTTTCATTCTTCTTCGCCGAAACTTCGGTAGGCGGCAGGAAACGGGGGCCGCACGCGGGTTGGTGAATGAAGTAAACAATGGTGATCCTCATCGAAGAGAGCGATGATGATGATGCGTGCGTGCGTGCGTGCGTACGGGTGAAAGATATACACGCGCTCTGTGCGGGTGGGGGGAAATTAACAGCAATACAAATTGGGAACAGGTTGCCATTTTTCCGAGCTCGTGTCGGGGATTGGCCTTTCCGGCCGGTTGCATTGGCTTTTCCGTCGATTGTTGTAATAATTCACAGCGAATCACACCTCCATTGTAAAGGCTTTCTGAGAGGGTTTTAGTTAAATATGTCGTGTTAGTAATATAAAAAGTGGCACACTCATAAGCATTACTCACAAAAATCGTTCATAAAATGGGGCATGTTTTAGATGAGTAGGAGCGAAACAGTGTGTGAGGAGAGAAGGAGAGCAAGAACATTGAACGTACTTTTCACTTTCCATCGCACTTGATCTTGCTGTTGCTGGGAGGTGTGCTGCTGGTTTGGTGGTTGTAGCTGCTGCGTTTGCAAATGCTGTGCGTGATACATCGTTTTGGGGGTGGTTTTTGATGAGTTTTTTTTTTCGTTGAATTTGTGTTCTATTTCACGTTAACGGAGCTGAAATTTCACGGTATGATCACCACCAATCATCGATCGAGGCCAACGCAACTGTTTTGTACGTTTATCGTGTCGAATAAAACATCTTTTATCTTTTCGTGTAGCTATAAGCAACCACTTCCTACCGATCACTAATGACAATTACACAAAACGATCGACACCAACTTACGAGCAGTGCCAACAGGGGAACGTATTTTCGTTAGCAAACTTCCAAATAACGCAAGTGAACAGTACTTAAGCACGAACGATCAAAATCACGCGCACCCGAGAGCAGCGAGCAGCAGCAGCACACGCTTCGTTATCTTTCACCGGTGACTCCGTTGACAGGACTGTGTCCTCTGATAGGCACGGTACGCACGCACCCAGCATCAGCAGCATCGGGTCGGCGTACCAAACGGAACGCGGCGCTTCGCATTGTCATCGGTTTTCGCGCCTCGGCGCATTCGCGTGCTGTCCCGCTGTCTCGAGATGTTCGAGGAGACTCTCAAGGAAGCCGTACTCTCGAGGCGACCAGAGCGCGAACAGCGGCAGCTACAGTGGTGGCTGTTACGCTAGCAGCGTTTCGTCAGCCGTGTCCGGTGCGCTCCCGAAACTCGTCCCGACCTAATAAACCATTACTCTTTTATCGCCTGGCACACTTTTTCCTAGCGCCACCACTGTGCCGCGTAAAGTGTTTCCATCTTCGAGTCGGGATGGGACCGAATCTTGTTCGGTGGTATTTCATCGTTTCCCAACGGTGCGAGAGCACGCCTGTGGACGACCACGACGGCTCTCTCGACTCTACACTCGGGCAGCAGATTTTCCACCAGCGCCGCAGTCATCGTCCGCTGCTTTACGATGCTTTCGTGTGCGGGAGATTCTTTTGTTTTTCGGCCGTTCGGCGCGCCCCAACCCGCCTACCAACCGGCACTTGTTAATGGGTTTTGTTTCTTTTTAGTGGGTTTTTTTTTAGAATTCCCCCCACATCCCTCAATATCTTCAATGAGAGTAAAAAGTGGATAGAGTGGGATACACACAAGAGGGGCACCGTATGAAAGAGAATGATTCAGCTTACTCTTTTATGTCGCGCGGTCGAGAACGGGGAGGGAGATTTGAGGGAAAACTCCCTTCATTAGATCGTATCATGGGCATGGTGGTCCTTCGGCTAGACGGTGCGACCAAGGGGCGAAATCTTTAGCATATACCTGAAATTTATACACCCATTGCTCCATGGGGAACGTAGTTTTACAGTGCTGAATGAAAAACGGAACCACTTATTTTAAAACCGACCCTTGATACGCGTGTAACTCGGACAATAGGTGTAAGTGTATTTTGTCACCCACTCGAATGGTTTTTTTAATCTTTTATTTTTAATTGTTGCACACTTGAGGAAGCAATCAAAGTATTACAGTTGTTTGAGATCAATAAAACCACAATATTCATGTTATGTGTGTCTAGTATACATATTTATTGTAGGAAACATAGTATGTATATTTTATTTAAGCCAGAAAAATGATGAGTAATGACAAGAGATCATGATTTTCAAACATTTTGCAATTATTGCAATTAAATTAAAAATTCTATTAATGCACTCTTTAGGTCCAATTGCACGCTTTCCAACACACTAAAATAGGCAAAAAAGAACCCTGAAGTTGATGTGTGTTTCTATCAAATAGTGTTTAGGACAATACGAAACGTGGTAACATTACACGTTTATCCTTAGTTCAAGCCGGAATTCGGCAAAATAAGTAGCAAACATGCGCCGGCTGCCGCACGCCAGTGGTAAACGAACCACTGTCAATATGATGACACGATGAAAAAAGGAGACTTTGGGCTGTGCAATGAAATAGGATCGAGGTGCCCTCTTTGTTCCAATCATTCAACAGTGGACTAAAATGTGTTTTTGCACAAACAAAAACTTTTTTTTATTCCTTACCCTGATAATTAACGACATTTGTTTGATTTCAATCAAAATTTAAGCAGTTCACAACGTGAAATCGCCTTAATTTGTGGAGCACAAATCGCTAAGAGTTTAGCTAAGAAATCTATTCGTTTTGATCAAAATCAGTCAGAAATTTTAATTTGTGTTAAAAATATCGAAAAACTGTCCTTAAAAAATAGCTAGTGAAAATTTAGTCAGAAATACTCAATATTTAAGGAAAAATGCTAGCCTTCACTAATGTTTTACTTTGTTAAACGCGCTTTATTTGGAACCTTTTTAGTCGATTAGACAGCTAAAAATTATTAGCATGCATATGATCATAAAAAATAGCAAGTTATTAATGCTTCTGAATTGTACACTAGCTTTTTCTTCTATTTTTTACCGTTGTGTTTATGTCTTCGACGATTTCACAACGGTTTAATAATTGTTGAAGGAATAATTTAAAATAAAAAATACATTAAAAATTTCTTAATTATTTATGTTGACATTTCTAAAAAAAAAATATTTTTAGAAATGTTCTAAAGCTACGATTCAATTTTTGTTACATAAACCAATTTTCTATTATTCCGGTCCAAACAGCTTGATCATTTGAGAAGATAATGTAATAGTGAATAATAATAAAATACGGCATTAAACAATTCAACGGTAAACAATAAACATAAAAGCTATTAATTTATAAAGATGATTTTTTATCCATTACTGTAATAACGGCAACACTCCTCATGGTTCTGTTCACGAATGGATGATCCGAACACTAGAGCAGAATCATTCTGGGGCTGACCGAGCGCATGGTAAAGGCAGATATTGAGCAGGCCGCCGGCAATCCATGCAGCTTCTGTTGTCTTTGACAGCTGTGGTAGATGAGTTGGCTCCGTACCGTGTGCTCGGTGCTTGCCGGACGCTGTTGTCTAGTGCAAACACACGACTTCGGACCACAATAGAGGCAGGCGTGCGAATGAATGTCGCCCACAAACGTTACGATGCGTGCGTGTAGGTTTTTGAGTGTGTGTGTGTGTGTGTGTTTTTTTTTCTAAACCATTACAACACTATTGATTGCTGAAGGAGCATTACGGTGGCAACCATATTTGTCGTATGCGTTAGACATATCTATTTGACTTCAAGATATAACATAAAACCATATCCACAACATCTTCCAACGGCAATTGCGTTGAGACGGTTGGACACAGCAAATGTCCAAACTATGCACACCAATGACAGTGTAATCCTTGACGAAGATACAAAGAAAACATCGAAAGAAAACATCGAAATTGTGGAAACCCCATAGGAATGACAAACAAAATCACATTCTTCTGTGGTCTTCTATTGTCTCTGCTCATGTTTAAAACACAGATTTATGTTGAAACCCTTGAGATTCGGTGTCCGAAGGTGTCCGACATTGTAACCGGTAGGTGGCGGTAGGTGACGCATGCTGTAGCCGGTTTCCATTTGACAGCATCCTGGCGTGTTGGCGTAGCTTATGGCACTACCTTCATTCTAACGACTTGCCCCATTCAATGTTACAACTTTTTCAATCGTGTGACGGTTTCGGTCTTTGGGGTCACGTAATGACTGTTGTACGCTCGGTTTTGTTCAGTTTCTTTCTTTGCTTTTTAGCTAGTATTTGGTGACCAACCTCCTAAATTGCAGTTGTCGTTGAGGGAAGGGTCGAGATGCTGATGCCGAAATGGTTGAACATTAAACATGTATAACACGGCAATAAACTTAGTGTTTCGAATATTTATTTTATTCAATAGCGAAACTAGATCTGATTGCTTATTTAAACTTAAATTCGTATTGAAAATAGAAAAGTCGATAATAATTTTGTATCCAAACACATGTCTTCTTGACATTAATGCTCTCCATGCAACGAAGTATAAATTTATAAAACATTTTCATAAGCTCATTTCATCAACGCGAATGCCATTCAATGGCATTCAGTCGGCGCTGACTTTCCTGCCAACATTGGAGTAAGGAATGTTTATTAACATTCGTAGTATAAACTACTTGAAACCAGCACCCTTCTCCATTTGATATTTGAGATTTTAGTTGGCAGTGCAAGTCAGCAGCCACATTAAAGTCATCAGATCAAAGCACCCGTTAGACGATTGCCCACATCAATGAAGACGTAGAGAACCGAATGGTAGTAACAGTAGTAATGGGAAAACATAATACTATTGGATTTAAAAACATTCCCTGCGCCCCTTACACCACCAACCCGGGTAGCAGTTCCTCCAGTCTCGATCTCAAGAACCACACAGCAACGAACATTCAACGAAGATCTCCAACGACGGCGACACACATTTCCATTAAATCAGAAATCGAATGGTTTTTCGCTCGCTAGTCAAAACATATTCATAGCCACCAGACCCGGCCACAGACACAGACGCGCTTGCAGAAGCGCCAGGAAAGATAGACAAACCGTTCACCCGCTCTCCGCTTTCCCGGTTCCAGTCGCTGCCCAATGAGTCGCATCGCTGTAACGACGAACAGTGACACAGTGAGACTAGCCGAAAAAAAGCACACAACCGAATGTTGCAAATGGGAGGCGATGGGGGTTTTTCAGTGAAAGAGACACACACATCTTGTGCCACGTCGTAAGAAGTATTTTCTACTCCACTTCACTGCGAGGGGCGATTGGCTTTTCTTCGTCGAGTGCACTCGTCACAGCCCAAAAATAAAAAAAGCCACTCCCAGCCACTTGCAGTTCGGCGCGTTCGTGTAGAAAGAAAAGATACGGGAAGGATAGTAAAAGTTGATGAAAAAGGACATGTTGAAGTAAAGAATGATGGAAAATAACTTTTTGTGCATTACAAAAATATTTAAGATATTTTTTTAATCATTTAAAGTAGTGTAATGTTTAAGCCATTTATTGATGGTTTCAAAACTGGGAGAATGGATTCACTTTAGCTATGCATTCAAAAAACTAATCCCCATACCATACATATCGTACAAAACTTCTGGCAGATTACGCACAGAAGTGCATTCAGCCAAATTGCACAAAGCACAAAGCATGCGCCCGACCATCAGCTTGCGAGCGGAATCCAGAGCTCACTGAAAACGATTTGAATCATTGCAGATAACGACTAAATTAGTATTAAGCCCAGAAATTCCCTGCCCAGACATCCAGGCAGGCGGAGGGTAAACAGTAAGAAACAGTCACAACAAAAACGGGGAAGCAGCTGCAGCTAATCCTGTAGCATCTTTATGCATTTCTTCCTTCCCCAGCACTGGTGGTGCTTGGTTGTGTGGTGCGTTGTGTAAAAACTTGGCAAACGACACCAGGCGCGCTTTGGTACGCTGCCCCAACATCCACCTACCCTTGCTGTGTTGCATGCACTTCAGAACGGAAGAAAAGGACAAGCAACAAAAGTGTGGTGCATTTTTATATTATTATTCTCATTCACTTTGTACTTAGCATAGCATCTTGTGCAAGTGAAATTATGCAGCGCAAAGTGTAAGATTGAGACAGACAGTGTGCTTGGGTTGATAGAAATGGACATTTTAAGGAAATTTAAAAGCATTTTTCAATTTTAAAGTCGATAAAAGGTAGTGTAAGTAGCAACACTTGAAATAAGTTTCATTTTTCATACAATAAAAAGCCAATTATAGACGCTTTTACAGGCATTATCACACTTCAATTCACTAGTAAAGTGATGAGAATCAATTGTCATGTAAAAGTAGATTTAATTAAAAAATCGCACACGCTCTGTAAAAAGCTAGACCACCTTCTTTCCGTAGCAAACCTTGTCCGCCCACCATCCACCAACAAACGAACATTATGAGCTTGTTTGTTCTCCAATCTCGACCCGGCGACAGAGAAAGCGAACAAACAAAACAAAAAAAGCGCAACGAGCAAAGGATCACATTTGCATGCATAATTTTCCTATCAGTTCCTAGGGCGAGATTATTTGAGCAAAATAAATGTGTTTTTTTGTGCTGTAAGTAGGATCATCCGGCAGCGGTCTCGGCGTCGGTCCCGGAAGGGCAATAAACTAGCAAGTGGGGTGGGATAATGCATTTCACCGATTATTCGGTTTCTTCGGTATTGAAAAATTCCCAAAAAAAAGAAAAAACTGCGAAAAACACATTTCGCCACCGAACGCAAAGCGTGGTCGTTGTCGTCAATTTAGCAAACATAAAAGCGTCGGGACACGCGAACGAGTGGGTTAACTGCTTGTGCATTTATGAACTCTGAAGCCTTCGGACGGGGAAGCATTCCCAATCCACTCCGCTTCCATGCTAAAAGGCATAAACAATGCCGGAAATTGCTGCTGCCATCAACTAACTAATCTTTGCCGCATTTTTTGCTCCTTAGCTTCCGAACAACAAAACCTTTCCTTCCCACAGTGGTTCACACTTCAATGACCATCACGCCGACGACGACTGACTTTTGTTCGGCACTACTACTTCAATGGTGCTGCTACTCCCGTACACACTTTTCCCATTCATGGATGGTAAGATGAGCATGGCATGGCACATCGAACAACAGGCCAAAGGACAAAAGGGAAGGAAGGAAGGAAAAAAACACAACTAACCCAGCAGATAGAAAACTCACGCCCGCCGTGAAAATGAAACAATGTCGTCCGTCGGCGTATCGGTTCGACCGACGTCCCATCTTCTTGCCACGAAAACGCAAGAAAATTGAACTCCATCCGGCGTCCCAGACAAACTGCCGCCACCGTGTGTCGTCGTACCGTTTATCGTTTCTTTGCTGTGTGCTTTAAGAAACTGGAGTAGATGAAGGCAGCAAGCAAAGTAAAAAAAAAGGGGGAACAAAACTCCCATCAGCCGTTTCGTCCCAGACGACAGCATCGTGAATCGAGAAACGGAAACGAACCGATCTCTGTTCGATTACCGCGCCTTGAACTGGTGGCGCGCTCTGTCTATCAATTATGGCTGAACGGATGGACCAGAGCACTGGGGAGGGTGAAAGTGAGAAAACACAAATCGTGCGAAAAAAAAAAAGAACGGGCACCAGCACACTGGGAGCAAAAGCAAACCCATCACCAGCAGATCAGGAGGTCAGGGTTTGAACAATCATTTCCGGTCCGGGCGATGACGGGCGCGGCGTCGGTGTCGATACACTCCCGAGGGGGGAAGGATGGACCGGCGAAAAAAAGGAGGCGACAAGGCGTTCGTGATTTTTGGAGCAGAAGAACAACCAAAAACCATTCATCGGAGAGATTGCAAGGAAAAGAACAAAAAGCTAGCAAAACCGGCCAAGAAGATAAAGTGTGTGTTTGTGTGAAAACGATATACTAATTTTGGAAGGTGGGGAACAGCAAGCGATCGATTTCGAAGGTGTTCCCATTCACTGCCGTCGTACGGTGGAGACGCCCAGTAGCTTTCGAGCAAATGTGTCTTGCACGGTGATTTATTTTGCTTGCTAAACTCTTTACATTTCTCGCTGCTTGCTAAGCTGCCCAGATGGGGAAGAGTTTTGTCTTGGGTGCGAAAGTTCTTGACTGCACAGGCTGCATGAGTCAGCCAGTGGTGCGGTTGCCTGGTTCCAATCGGAGTTAAACTCTTCCTCAAGACGGGAGGAAAGTTGTACCAATACTCTGGGATCCCTCCATGGCGTGAAAATGGCCTCCTTTCCGGCCCCGGGTCTGGGTATAATTGTTTTCTTAAGCTCACGCGCCCGTCGCTGGAACGCTCGCTGGGTGTCTGGATTTGCCTGGCGCAAGTGAAGTATTTATTGCACAAACGCGTACTGTTTATTATCTCTCGCTCTCTCGCTCGCTAGACCAAAACAAGCAAACAGTAAGGGATGCAGTAGTTCGAGTTCCCTCTTTTCCCTTACTTTTTAGCTAATTAGTGACTTAATTTATGGATTTTTAACGTACCACACACACACACACACACACACACACACACACACACACACACACACACACACACACACACACCCACAGAATGGGAATAATGGAGTGTGCGAAGGGGAGAGGCAACGAAACGGGAGACAGTTCAAGTGTTCAGCGCTTTAAAATTGAGATGGAGATGGGCCACTCTAGGGGAGGGTCTCCGGGCACCTTCTGTTTTTGTTAGGTGCAGTGTGTATAGGTGGATGTGTTTGTGTTGTTTTACACTCCAAAGCACCGCAGAAGAAAGAGCTAAGAGAAAAAAAAAGAAACACATAATTTGCTGTTAAAACCGGTGTGCAGTGATTATCCGTTACAGCCACGTGTTGGAAGCGCAGCGCAAAACGGCGGGCGTGAGAAAAGTGTGGAGCGTGAGTTCTAAAAATATGCTTCCCTTATAATATTCCGCCCGCTCTAGATGCTCGCCGCTATAAATTATCCGTGAATGATTCCATTGCCCCGCGGGATCGTACGGGAAAGTGGTTCGAGATGGAACGGAACACGTTGGTTGTTCGATTGTCACACCGTTGAAGGGGGGGGGGGAATGATGTGTAAGTTGATACGAGCGCATGCTAGCAGAAATGAATGGAGCCACGAATCAACACCGTTAAATCGATGGAGTTGGCACGAGGTGACAATTTGATACTAATGTAATAATTGCCTTCACCTGCTAATGGTTTTATTTATGGCCGTTTGCATCTTTTAAGCTGCTTACTTAGCAAACTGGTGCTCTTTCCATCACGCAGCTGCATCCGTACACACATCAATACAAAATCACACCGCAAACCCGGTGGCTGCAAACACTTCATCCATTCGCCGGGTACGATCGAAAGCGACCGATATTTCCGGCACGGTTTAGGGTAAATATTTTTCCACCGCCAGCCAGTGGATCATTGCGCTCCCCGTAAAAAACATAAATATTTTCCTCCAATTGACTCGACTCGAGGCACAACAATGCCGCTTTGTGCCGGTAGACTCAGGGCTTTGGGTGAACGAAAATAAACTATCGCTGGGGGCTGTCGCGCGACGATGGACCGCGCGCTTGGTTCCTTTCGGTTCGCTTCGGGTCTGATTTATGAGCGCACCCAGCAGGACATCCTGTTATGCGCAAACGTGTGCGTTGTCACGTCACGATCGTTTTCAAAAATTGCGTGCGAGACACAAAAAACAACATCCCTGGTGTGTGTGTGTGTGTGTGTGTGTGTGTGTGTGTGTGTGTGTGTGTGTGTGTGTGTGTGTGTGTGTCCAGGTTTTTGTTGCCCCCCAGCCAACGATCGCCATACGATCGGAATGCGGACGACGAACGACGGCGAGGTGAGAGGGAAAGAATGCTGGTGCTAACACAAACGAACAGACCGTTCCTATTGTTGTTGCTGTTGGTGGTGGGGCCCGTGTGAGAATGCTAAACGTCCCCTCCCCGTGAAAGTTGTCAGTTGTAATATTGGGTGAACATAATTTAATTATCTCGCACCGGCATTTGCTTTTAATAAGCGTGCATGTTGTGTTTACATGTTTCGTTTTATTAGATTTAAAATAGTGTTTAAACATTTTTCGGCTGTTTTGAAGTGACCAAAATGCGCAGCAAAGCAAGTAAAACCGTTTCAAATTATCAGCTTTCTTGTTAAGAAAATGGTTTAAAACAGTAAAACTATGACGGTGCGGGACTCAGCATTTATGTTGATTTGACTTTGGTTAAGGATATGGTTATAAGTGGTATAATAATTGTGTAATATTAATTTATATTACATTTATTTATAATATTTTTTTATACCATATTATGACCATATCTTGTTCAACAGACAGCGATAAAATGTCAGTTTGAATTACATACGCAAGCTCCTCGATGAGCACTCTTATTACGGCCACTAGGGAATAAAGATGCATAATGCGAATCCTGCTGCTTATAATTACATGTTTTTTTTTGTTTGTTTTTTTTTTTGTTATAGCTTAGCGTTAAACGAATGAAGTTTTTGTTAAAAATTTTTATCAATTTTTGAATATATATTTTTTGTTTTTCTCTAAGACATACGCATCACGTAATGTTGTAATATACATCCAAATTTAACATTTAATTTCAAGATAGAGTTTTACTGACTAATTCGATTTAATCACAAAAAAACACCTTACAGAAAGACTTTCTGACAAATAAAATTAGCAACTTACAGAAAAAAAAACATTTAAAAAGCATAAAATTTAAATGAAAAAAATAAGTTTAAAATTAATTAATTAATATAAATGTCTTCAAAAATTACATTAAAATGGTCTTTAAAAAAAAAACTATAAGGTTTCTCTTTTTCCTTTTTGCCTTTCACCGTTATCCATTAATGGATCCGAACCAAAACACTCGGACACGGCAGTACTGCGAACAACATGTTCATTCACTCACAACAGAACAGAAAATAACAAAAAAAAAAAATGCCAAAGAATGTGCAAAAAGAAAACCCCATCCACAGTCCAAAAACATTTTAAACTCATTCGCGCACACGATGAGCCGTTTTTTACAAGCGTTACAAGGAAGAAAAATCTTAATAATCGGCAACTAAAACGCTTGCTAACACGCAACAACACACTTTTTCCCCCGTAGGATGCGCACTCCGACATTCCCCATTTTGCGCCCTCACAACCAACCCGCCCAACCACCGTGTTGCCGGTCAAAAACTCCACCCCGAGGGCGACCAGTACGTGCGCCAAAAGATGCGTTGCGTGTTTCACTGCGGAAGGAGTGTGTGCGTGTGTGTTGTTTTTTGCGTGATTTGTGTTTATTTTTACATTAATCGATTGGTTAACAAAATAAAAATAAACTAACCCACACGCCTTCTCCACGCCGTCGTTGATCGGTATGAGAGATACCTACTACTGGTGGCCAGCGGGAAACGTATCGATCGCGAGGCGAACAGTGAAGCAAACGAATTCGCGTGGAAGAGTAAGAAGAGTTGGGGGTTGAGGGAGGTGCACGATGGTGCCAAAGCGAAACCATCGCCGGAACCCCTCCCCCATGAGGTGTGAAGAATTAACGGATGCATTGCTTCATTTCGTTCGGGTTTTGTGGTGATCGCGATTGCTGGATTTTGCACACTTTCACTGTAAAGTTACAGGTATTGGCAGAGGAGATAACATCGCATCATCACGGCAACAGTTTAATCATCTTCATCTTTCAGTTTGTAACACTCTTTGCTGTAAAAAAAACACACACACACACATGCCCCACGATCACGTTTTCCCTGTACAGAAGCTTACCTGTTCGATGGCGCAACGCATCGGATATTGGTATGGCCAACGAGAGCGGGCTGTGGTGTGGCGGCGGCAGCTGCGACGGTGTCGTCGACTGGGGCATGTACGTGTGCAGCTGCTGTACCGGTAGCAGCAGGGGCTGCTGTAGCGGTTGCTGCAGCAGATGCTGCTGCTGATGTGCCGGTGGCTCGTGGCGCAGGTCGGCCGCCCGCAACCCATCGACACTTTGCTGATCATCGACGTTCGTTCTTTCACCCCAATCCATCTTGGCGGAAGCACAATTCACTGCACCGCAACACTAGCCTGTTCCGGTTACGAACAACAATTCCGCCAGCACACCGTTCGTTTGCCGCAGTCGCACGCCAAAAACACGCACCGGTGTAGCACAGTTACGCGCGCTGACGGTGAAAGCGCGCCACTAGCGCGAACAGCAGTCCGCCCGTACCGAAGCGTTATGATGTACTGATGCGCGAAACGGTGGCGCAGCTGGCACGAACACGCACCAGCAGCACACGGCCTGGGACACGGCTGTGAGCAGTGTGTGGTGAGGCACACCACAGCGCGGCAAAGTAGCACGAGACACCGTAATTTCCTTCCTTTGAGCTCACGCGAGACCCAACGGTGCAGCGGAGATCGGGGACCGATGCGCAAAAACGGAACCGTCGTTTCGATTCGATCCTCACTTTGATCCTCTTATCCTGGTCGGTGTTTCTGGTGCGATCTTTTTTGCTGGAAGCTGCCGCTCAGACACGGCCCAGCTTGTCCAGGAGCGGTCTGAAAGATCACAGAAGTATCAGCAGTCAGTCCCGGTACGCACCTGAGCTTGCCTTGTGCGGTGCTTGCGGTCTAAACAGCTGCAATTTACCGACTGGACACTGTTTATTCAACCGCGTGGCAAGATCTGAGAGCAGTTTTTATCTTCCCGATTCCGATGTGACTGCTCCAGCGGGCAACCGTTCTCGCTAGTTCTCGGGCGCGCTACCAACGTGTATATAAACTCGCCTTAAGTTTTTCTGTTTTGCTTCCTTCTCCTTTGGGGCCGGTGTAAATATTGGTGTAATAATTTCCCAAACCCAAACTCGGACTTTTTCACTTGGTCCACCGACGCAACGACCCAGTCAGTATATTGCGCTCCCTCCTAGCTTCGGCGGAAAATTAATGGTTCGATTGTCTTCGGCACGATTGATTGAGATCACGATCACGGAAAACAAGGGAGGTAAATGGGGCAAGGAACTCCTCCGATTGATTGGAAATTTCAATTCCATCGAATTCTATTCTTGAATTGAATAGTTTAACAAATGAACTACGCAACCCAGGGCCACAGGGCACACGATGATGGGGCCGGGGTGGGGCCGGTACTACCCGATGCTAGATTTACCTCGCACCTTTAAGGCAAAGTTTACTTTTGCCCCGGTCGGTGCTGGTGCTGGTCGGCGATCGGTTATGGGTGTTGATCGGGGCAAACGAGATTCTGTGTTTACATTTCTGATGCGTTTAGCGCGGTTTTGGATTTGTGCAGCCGGACTGCTACTACCCACTCTGCCGCCCCACACAACCCACCCTATTCGCCCAGGTTAATCTCCATTGTACATTGCGAAGAATGTACCCAATATCCTACGAAGTTTTGTTGAAGAAAACGGCACGGGCCCGGTGTGTTCCGCACCGGTAAGCTTCGTGCGCCCCAAAAACAAAAAGCACACGCGGGACGGTGCGCGGGAATGTGATGGATGCGATGGTTGGTTGAGTTGCTTGAATTACTCACTGTACAGTTAGAAATGTTCTATTTGCCTTCAATCCATCACACTGTCCACCGAACGGAGGTCTGGGAGCAATTATTCGTGCTGCTTGATACGTTAAAAATCACGAAAAGGAAATCTCAACCCCTCCGGTCGATGATTCCTATCCGGTAGGTAGGCTTCCCTTTGGGCGCGGGGCGTAACTTTGAAACACATTTCCTGACCACGAATACATGACGCGTGATGCGATTTGGGAGGAATGTTGCCTAATGATTGTTGGACCGCTGCCAGTCGATGCTCATATCGTATGGTGTAGGGGCTCGGGTGGCGTTAGCTCAAGGTGGCCCGCCAGTGACCAGTTTCGCTTACGCTTGCACGGAATGACACACCTTGGGTTAGGTGTGTATGTGTGTGTGTCGTTACGCTATCTTTATGACGGGGAATCATATTTACATTGTTTCGGATAGTGAGTATTGTACATTCCCCATGATGTGCAGGGGTTTTGGGTTACATTTGAATAGGTTTGTTTCATTTTTTAACACAAAAAATATGTACAATCAAAGCTGCGATTACTTCCCATCGGCTGAGTTGTCTGCTCCCTTGCTTCGTAAAATATACCCGCGCAAATTTTGAATTATGGGAACACCTGCTAGCCGCATATAGGGGACCTTCTTCAACCCTGTTTGCTCTTCCTGCCAGCAAACGTTTGGCAGCGACGGGTAAAACCTTCATCGTAAAATTTTATTTATAAACTGTTTACTGTCGTTTAACGGTCGATCGATCTATTAATTTGTCCCTCGTTGACCTTCCCTACCCCCTTTCCTCTCGATTCCTGCCTCCCGTTATTGACTACACCAAATGATGGTAGATGATTGACGCGGTTCACCAGGTTGTGACCACATGGGCGCGCGCAAATATCTTCGATTGGGGTGGGGCACATAAATTTCGTTTTTAAAAATATCGACCAAATCGACCCGAATCACGATAGCAAAGCGAAGGAAAGGAACACACTTACACACATAGCACGAATACGGCGTGTGCATGAGTTTACGTTCCCGAGCTATCCTTGGACTGTGTTAGCCGGCCGTGCTTCTTCATGTGGTCCAGCACGCCGGCAAAGTTGGTAGTCTTCTTTTTGGCCGACCCCTTCGGACCGCTCGTTTGGCCGCGCACCCGCATCTGCGGCAGGGCAACGTCATCCATGAAGTCGAACTCTTTGTTCTTAGCCGCACTGGGAATGGAATGGGCACTGGGTTAGTTTTGGAAGACGCGGCTTGGTACACATTACGTCGGGCTTATACTTACGCCTCCTTGTCAACTGTTTCCGTCACTTTAGGTTCGTCTTTTTTCGCCGGCGATGGTGCCCTCCGCCCGGGACACTTCCAGTTTAGCTCGAGCGTGTACGTGCCCTTCTCGAGCGCACAGTAAGCGTTTTCGAGCTCTTCCGGCGAGGGCATCCAGTCGGTTGCCTCGAAGCAGCTTACGGACCAGTTTTCGTCCTCGGACATGGTGCGCTATTTTTAATTGGTAATTAATGGTTTTTACTTCGGCTAGTTTGTTGCACTTGCGAGTGGCAGCGTTGTTGATACTGCTCGGGAGTTTGTTTACCAAATAGAGAACTGTCAATAATTTACAGTGGGATGTTTAATGGTCATCTTGAGCTGAGAAATTGCCTACACAGGGTGAGCATATGTATGAATTGTGTAATGCAAGTTGAATAATTTTAAATTGCTGTAACATTTGGTTTCATTTATTTTGTATTTAATAAAGAAAGTAAAACTTTGACTGGTACAGACTACATAACTTGTCTCGATTGAGAACAAGCACACACTGTGCATCGAAACAGACACGTTCCCAAAGGGTGCGATACTAGCGACATC
Source organism: Anopheles melas (assembly GCA_000473525.2). NCBI lineage: Eukaryota > Metazoa > Arthropoda > Insecta > Diptera > Culicidae > Anopheles > Anopheles melas. The sequence continues at coordinate 22,142 of KI920433.1, read as the reverse complement.
TAGTTGTGAAAAAGCTTGTGTTTTCTTTTAAAAAATACGGTTAAAAGCAACTTATAGCATGGGAAATTTCAATGCAGAATGTTCTCACTGGTTGTAATAAGATTGCGTGTCAATCACCGAGTTCGCACCCAACTAAAATAAGTCCCAACTAGTGAGATTATAATGTGGTGTTTTCATTCATTAACTAACTATCACACCATTATTTTAGCGAAAGAATTTTAAGCCTTTTGAGAACTGCAATTGAAACCAACTGTGTACAGTTTGTGATACTTGTCATTAGTTGTAGAAATAAGCGTAAAGGATGCAAAAAAACATGCTCAGTAAATAATTATCATTAAAAAATATTTTTTTCTGCTCAAATATTAATGAAGTACTCATTGTTTGTGCCACAGCAAATACCAGAAGTACTTTGTCCGCATTTTGGATTCTGTACTACCTGTTTGGCAACATGGATCGTTTTAATTAATGAATATAATGTTGAACAGCAGTGAATTGATACTGTTTATGTTAAAAAAAAAACCTACCAAACACATCACAAAATACATCGTATGTCATGTAGCATTCACACGCAAAATGTATACACCTCCACGAGGCACTGGGGTACTGTGGTGCAATAATTGATAACCACATGGAAATTGATTACCCGTAATAAAGGTAAAGCTTGCCGGGAGAAAACCACTCATAATGTTTCATTACCAGCGCGAGTGTGTGTGTGTTTGTGATAAAAAACAACGAAACCAATAACCCCCCCCTCCCCCTCCCCCCCTGATAGCACAACAGATCCTACAACCATCAAGTGACACTCAAACCATCATAAGTGATGCCCGGGATGGTTTGCATCGCAACGGTCCCCGCGAGAAAAATGCGAGTAAAAGCATCGATTAAATTAAATTTATGAGCTCAGGCTTAAGTCGACAAGATTAAAGCAAATGGAATAATTAATACCCGGCGAGCGGGAGAGCAAGAGTGGCCAACCTGTTATTACCCCCTTGTATGTTATGCGCATTGTGGTGGATCTGCTAAATAGAATGTACGATGACGTTTGCACAACATTCGGTATCATGTTTATCTAACAGGAGCGTCCAATCCAGATCATAATTCAGTTAGAAATGTGAACTGTTTCCGCAAGCCAACACATGTATTAAAACGAGAATAAACCAGCAAATACTTCATTGTGAGCAGCATATTGAGTGCTCGTTGTAACATTGGACGAGGGAATATGGCTCGGGAGTTAGAGCAATAGGAAACCAATCATCAGCAGCAATATTGCACCATCGTTCTTGCAGTGCCACCAATCAGCTCAATCATATCGGCACCGAAGCTGACGTTAATCAATTTCACCACCCTCCCTGAATGGCTTCCTGCTCGTGAATGCGTAAATTGCACGTGTGCATCGGGTTTACTGGTTCGCTTGGGGCCGGCTGAGGTGTCGATTGAAGTGTGTGCCACAAGGTGTGATGCTAATCGTGCATGAAAAATGGATTTAATTAGCAGTTTAGGACGGGGGGAAACTAAACGCGCCACACTGCTTACCCCGTTTTCAGTAACGACTGTGCGTAGGCTGGTTGTTTATGGAGGAAAATGGGGAACATTGGGGTTTCACGAATGATCTAGGATTTGTTTTGGTTGGGTGCTGTTTTTGGTACTGAAATAAGCCCTTAGAGAACTGGACACTAAAACAAATAATCGAAAGGAGTTTCATTGAATTTATACATGAGTGATGGTTAACCAGCTCTATAACGCTGAGCCACACTCAAAGCATTTTTTCCCGACTGTTGTCCAGAAACTGGTGTTGAATTAATCTCGGTTCAAGAACTGTCCCCAAACCTGTCGTGGTTCAAGCATTGCTTCAGCCACCGTTCCGATTTTGCCTCCGTTTTTCTAAATTGTCTAACCATAGAATTGTTTTTAATCCTTCCGCTGGAATATACTTGAAACACAAAATATATCTAGAAAACGATCAAAAAGCTATCACTGGCTTGATGCAGATCGTGAAACTGTCCCAGTGTTGAAATTGATTTCAACCCTATTTCCCGGCCGAGAAACCTGACCTGCACCTTTTACAACTCAGCTGTTCTTCAATGCATTAGTTTCATTGCTTTTAAGGATACACAATAAACACTTTTTTATAGTTGTTTACATTCTTTACTTTATTGAATTATGTGATGAGAAATGTGGCTGCGTTCGTCGTGCGCCCGATGATAAGCGACCGTGTGCGTGAAACACGATCGAGGCGCTTCGGGCAAAAGGGATCGTTCGCTTTTCTCCCCACCAGCTGAGGCAAAGGACGTATCGTATGGTCCATGTTGCAATAATATTGAAAAGTAATAAAAGATGGAACGGTTTCGTGGTACAGTAGTCTTCTCGCACGACTTTACAACATTTGCCCGTCATGGGTTCAAGCCCCGAAAGGATCGGGTCGCATTATGTAGGTCTGTGACTATCCTGCTATGGGTAATCAATAAGTCACTGAAAGCTGCCAAGAAAAGCTCACTTGTGGCTCAGGTGCAGACCTTGACCGACAATGGTTGTATAATAAGTGCCTTTTTATTAATTCGCTTGTATGGATTGTACTATTATACTATTAAATAAAAAAAAATATTCTACATTTGAAATATTATTATTTAGTATTTTTCTCGTTTCCACTATCTTTAAAAACGTGTGTGCATCAAGTAATACGCCCAAATAATCAGACAATCAAAAGACTTGCTGGTCATTATCTAGTACGCTAATGAAGTTTAAAAAGAAGAACGAAACGCTGTTGCATTTTTCTCCTTCCATTGTCTTCTTCTTCTTTTGCACAACAACCGCTGTCGGTCAAGGCCTGCCTGTACGCACTAGTGAGCTTGGCTTTCAGTGACTTATTGTTACCATCCTACGGGTATGGGGGCACGGTCTATTCGGGGCTAGAA
>KI920432.1:11821-23458 GCA_000473525.2 Anopheles melas | reverse complement strand
AGGCGCATCTTCCGAAAATAGGGCTATATCGCATAATCGACACATCCGGCATCCGCATGGACCTGGCGGCCAAGACCACTCATTAAAAGCCCATTAAGGTGACATGCGTATGGTGTGCGAGGCGCGCCTTACCTCTGCTCGAAAGGTGAACGCCCTCATTTCACACACACACACACACACACACAACGATCAGTGCGGGCAGGGTAGACACCTAGGGAGGGCCACCCCGATGGCAATGGCCGCGAAAATCGAACCACACCGTTTAATCGATTCGGTGTGCGGTACGAACTCGGTACGCACGAGCGGGTCGGTGGCCTTCAAAATTTTCACTTTTCACCAACTACCGCTTCGCTGTGCTGCGCGGGGGGGTGGGGAGGCTTCGAACTTTCATCGGCCCACCGGCAGCAGTGCCTACTGCATTCCGAACCTACGCCTCCATCGAGATACTTCGCGTGGAGTGGCACACAGAGCGAGGTGTGGGAGGGTCTTAATTGGTAGCAGAGAGTCGTTTTTCTCTCCCTTTTTGTGTGTGTGTGTGTGTTTTTTTTGGTTCTCTAGCTCGGGTTTCGGAAGCTGCCGACGCGTCATCGATAGTTAACGCAAAGTTGACAGCAGATATGCGCGGGGGACTTTCGGAAGTTAAGTGCCCCGTTACACACCGTACAGTGACGGAAAATTACACCCCTTCTCCCCTGCTAAAGGGCAGCCACGCGGTGGCCAGCTGGGACGGCTGGGAACCACCAGCACTTACATCTGAAAAGGTTAATAATTAACGCTTCCCAAGAGATTAGGCGCGTAGTGTCTTGGAGGGTTTTGTTTTGTAATGGAGGTTGTTGGGTTTTTTTTTGTTTTTGTTTTTTGGAGAACACTTTTGGAGATCCCAAGCGATGCGTCTAATGCATCGTATGATGCGGTCGAATCGGATGACAATCGCCGCACGGCGAGGGAGGGATAGGGAACTTTCCCACCTCCCGGAAAAAATGCCAAACAAAAGGGCGCACGTGAAAGTGTGTACTAATCAGGGCTGATTGTTTCATCGTCCCCGGTGTGTGTGTGTGTACTTCACCTGGTTTAGTTTCGTTCTGTTTGTGTTTTGTGAGTGTGCGATCATGTCGTTTTTTTTTTGTTTCGAGGGGAGAGTACAGCATACCGTCACTTCCCAAAAACCAACAACCACCTTCCCTTCATCAGCTTTACGCATAGTACGCATGGTGGTGCGGCGTAAGCCGATAAGCTTCCCGCGATGATCTGCTTCCGCCGAGCTCTAGGGTTGCGTACGAAAGTGAGAGCTTTGGGGACTTCCTTCGGAGTGCTCGCTTTTGCAGGATGATTTATCCAGCGATTGTGGCGAACCGAGAAGACGAAGAAGAAACAAAACAGGGTCGTGAGAAGTCATAACGGAATGATGCATCGTGCAGAGGTGTCGCGTAAGGGGAACCACTGAATCATGTGAAGCGCTGACCCACGCTGGCACCGGTCAGGCACAACCGGTGTTCCTCATCAAAAGCCACCGTTTGCGGAGGAAGAAAATGGGATCTGGCGGGGGTCCACAAATCACTTTTCTCGTACAATTGTTTCGCGGGAACTCGCCCTGGACCCTGGACAAAAAGGCGTTGGGAAACATTTGTCTACTGTTTGCGCTACCAGATCCACTTCAAAGTGCGGCTGAATGTGGTGTAGCATCGCTACATTTGATGATAAACAACAGCTGGAAGCTGTCAATATCGTTACGTTGAGCGAGAGGAGGTTTTTTCGAGCCGGGCGACTGGGAGGGATGCGTCTACTATTCGCTATCTGGAGCTTGAAATCACTATCAAGTTAGCTGTAGGTCGAAAAATGTGTGACATCTTCCGAGATGCCTGGAGCTAACAGGCATTGCATTAGCATTAGCTAAGGCATGCAGTGAGTTTACGGAGAATACTTAAGGTCTTCATTGGCTTTTCAACAAGCAACTCAGTGTGCGAATTAAAAGAGAGCTCACCATCAAAAGTTACCCCAAGGTCTCAAATAGAGAAAGCACGATTGTACTTAACAAAGAGTACTTACTTGTACTTATTTGTACTTACTTAAAGAGTAATCGAAATCGATTACTTATAGAAGAAAAAGCCAAAAACAGAACATTTATCTAGAGATTCTGGATAGTAATGGGTTAAGTTGGCGAAAATCCGGAGTCGACTCCGATCCGACTCCAATAAATTCGGAATCGACTCCGGAAGGTAGGTCGGCACAGCAATATCCGGAGTCGTTCGGAGTCGTTCGGAGTCGTTCGGAGTCGTTCGGAGTCGCCCGGGGTCGTTCGGAGTCGTTCGGAGTCGTCGAAGTTCCTCTGCATAAAAAGATGGCTGTCTGCAGGAAGAACCAAACGAACATAATTAACGTATAATAGGAAAAGAAGGGGATTAAACACACTACCTTGAGGAACTCCCGAAGAACCGAAGAATTCATCCGACGTAGACTCCGATATGATAAGACCCTTTAGGATTTACCCTATATGACTTCTAAAAGAACAAGCGAACATTTCAAAAAGCAATCGCGTCAAACTTCCCGACTCAAGCCGAGCAAAATGATAGAATAATTCTCTTTATTGATGTTTTCAAACTATCAATCCTTGGGCGACTTTGTGTACTTTCAAAGAAGCGAAACAAGCTGTTAGGAAGAATGGAACGGAAATAGTTAAGCTTCAGATCGCCGATTGAAGGTTTTTTTTTGTTTCTTCTGGAGACATTTTACCACCATAGATCCTTGAAAAGCGCCATCTGAGCGACCCGCGGGAAACAGGAAACACAACATTCCTGCGCTATCCGCAACCCACCGGCAGCACCCAACACCGATTGACAGGAAGCGTCCGATCGATGGATGACCGATTGGCAGTGATCTTGCCGGTATCGGTGTGCGTGCCGCCGAACTTCACTTCACCGCCCCTAAAACGTGTTTCGGCGTCAGTGGCTCCAGGCATCGAGACAGGCTGTGGCAATGGACAGCGAAGCCGAACCAGATGACAAGCGCTATTGCCATTCTCCTTTCCCTCCCGAGACGCTGCCCGATTGCATACCGAAGCCTTCGCCTGATGACGCACCTTCTTTCACGTTTCCGCACCTGTTGCACCTCCCGCGCTCCCCTCTCCACACGGTTGGCTGTCCGAAAATTTGCCTCCAAGGGAAGGGCAGGGGGCGTGTGGAGCCCAAATCAAATTAGAAAGCCGGACGGACAGTTTTATGATCCGAACCTAATCTCAACCACACGACACACACACACACACGAACGGACAGACGGATGGATCCATGCATACGGTCAGCCTTCGAGATATCTTTGCACGGGTGAAAGGGGAAGGAGAGGAGAAGGAGGATTGGTGCTGTTTGCGGACGCCGCGAACCCAGCGTCCAATGTAGCCCAATGGGTGCGCGGGCTGGAGTTTTGCGCGCTTGACCCCTTCACCGGCTTTATATCTTTCTCCTCTTTTGCTGCTCCGTTCGACCGGTCGTTTTTGGGCAAAAATAAAAATAAAAAAAATAAAAAAAAAACATTTCCCACACACATCCTTCTCGACATCTTCCCCGCGTGGCACTGGTGCTTTTGTGTAGTGGTTTATTATGTCGCTTTTATCTCGTCTCTGTTTGTCGTTTGCTAACTTCTGTTCGTTGTGTTACAAACTTATGTCTTCTTTAACCGCAGCACGATTGATTCCAACTTTTTTTTTGTCAGCAATTGTCGTGCCATTTTCTGCGGCCCATTGCTTACTTTCCCTATCGTTCTTTACAGGGTTTTACAAACCATTTTCCAATGTAAACGTTTCTTATTCGCCGCGCACAAGATATGTAGCCACATCAATCTGATATTTCATTTTCATCATAATAATTTTTTAATTTCTTCAGCATGATTTTCAACAACTTCAACGGTCACCGGGTGATGTGATCCGACTTCAAATCCCGGTGAAAAGACGATGGCAAGGAGACCGTTGAAGTGATGAAACTCACACTGAAGTAATTTTATTATGTTGAAAATGAAATATTAGAATCATGTGACATACAGGGTTTTGCAGGTCACTTTCGAATGTAAGCATTATTATGCACCACCTCCTAAATGTTTTTCACCAGCTTTCAAATGGTGTAATTCATAATGCAATTTAAGTTTTTTCACATGATTTTCAACACTTCACAAATAAACTCAAAATCAATTCAGCTTGAGATGTGTTGAAAATCATGCTGAAAAAAATAAAAATTATGATGATGGAAATAAAGTATCAGATTGATGTGGATCACCTTCGAAAGTGGCTTGGAAAACCCTGTAATATTTACATTTGAAAGTGAATTGAAAAAACCCTGTGCAACGCAATTGAATGATTGTGGTGTCGCAAAAAAACTGCATCGAAATGTATGCACAATACAGGAGTTTCAGCTGTTGGAAACATTTGCAAAATGTTGTACAAATCTTGACGAGATGTGGCGAAAGTGGTGAAAACCATGCTGAAGATATTAAAAATAATTACAGTGTTTTCCGAGTCAATTATCAATGTCAACAACATTTGCTCATTGCTTGCAAGATGTTTTTCAACAGTTCTCAAATATTGCATTTACTTCGCAGTAATATTCCTGTTGTTGCAAGTAATTTTCAACACGTTTTAGGAAGGATTGTGTTGGGCAGTTCTTTGTGATGTGTTGAAAATCATGTGTAAAAACTGAAATTTTATCTTGATGCCATTACAATGTGTGACAGCTGTTGGAAAAAAAAAACATCTTGGAGACGGTTTATTATAACGTGCACATTCGGAAATGGCTTGGAAAACCCTGTATGATAGAAATGAAATATGAGATTGATGTGGATGAACATCTTGCACGCGATAAATAAAAACGTTTGCATTCAAAAATGGTTTGGAAAACCCCTGTATCACTCCTCCTTTTTTGTTGACAATTCTCTTATCGTTTCTAGCTAAATTCGTTCACGGTTCATCTCTAGTGAAGTGTGAATTACCTCAAACAAACGCACTGTCCCGTTGAAGGATAGAGTGTACCCTTCCCAGGATGCCACCCCGAAACCGTTTCGGGCCAATCGGTCAAACGAGAAAGTCCTACGCATGCGCGCGCGCGCTCGCACACATTATTTGCATCGATCAAACCACACATTTGTGCCGCCGTGACTGTGAATGAATCTGATGGCCCCCATCCCGGTACCTTCCATCCTTTCCCAGCTTCAAACTTTCGCGAAGCTGCAGAGTCCACGGAATGTCGCCGGAATTCCAACCAGTGGACAGAAGATGGCGCAGCGGCAGCCCTTTTTCTGCGCATGGCCGATGGCGCGAAGGTTCGCGCGTGCCCGAAAAAAGCTTAGAAGGGATGCCTGGGGGGGGGGGGAGGAAGAAGCCTGCAGTCGATTTCCTTTCCGCGAACTTTCGCCGATGACTCGCTGAAACGCCGGGTTTGTCGGCGGTTTGGGAGTTTTGCGTGCGTGCCTCGCGTATTTCTAAGACGCTTTTGTTGCAAGCTTGTTGTCGTGGACGGGTGGGGTGCGCGGGCTCAGTTTTCGGAGGACGGTGATGCTGGCGATAATGACCTACAACAATCCCCGGCTGCCAGGGGACAGGGTTTTGCGTGCTCTGACTGCGCGCTGAAGGGAGATCCTCTGAACTTTCCGCAAGGTACGCTTCGATGTCGCAGTGCGTTTTTGCTCGTGTGTATCATCTTCTACGGACTGTTTTTTTTAATGTTCTCTCCTTCCACTGATAACGACACATTGGCTCGACCGAGGCACCAGGGTAGCCGACGGTCCATTTGATGCCCGATTTAGAAAAAAAAAGTGATCCAGATCCGTAGTCCGGTTCCACCAGCTTTTGGTTCACCTTGCTCATGTGCACTCTTTTCCCTCCCAATATGTGTCTGTACATATGAGTGTGTGTATTTCTGTGTGTGAGTTTTTTTTTATCTATTTATTTGCTTGCTTCCTCTTTCGTAGCGACCGCAGGTAAACCCTTTACGATTTCATCGATCGATCCAATCCTGTCAAAGCCGTGTTCGGTTTCCTCTCCCACCGTTCCCGTCCTCCACCTTGGCATGAAGCTCCTGAAATAGTTGCGATGAAATCCAACCTGCCGCTCGCGCGGTATACTGAAGGCAACCCGAAACGATCCCCAGCCCGGTTCCAGTTGTGCTTTGCTGCCCTTTTACGTTTACGCGCGAACGACTTTAGTGCGCGTTGCCCTTACCAGCGGCGAGAAAAGAGGAGAAATGGTGTGTGTGTGTGTGTGTGTGTGTGTGCCTAGTGAAGGTTCGGTGATGATAGGGGTTCCCTCCTGATACCCTTTCGCTGGTGTCTCGTGTCACCGCTATTCACGGCCATTTTTGTTGTTGTTGTTGCTGCTGTTTTGGGGCCAACCGGATACAGCCGGCGGTGCCCGGTGGCCGAGCTGCGTCGGTGGCCGCTGGTCGAAAGTGATCCGGCAAAGGGGAGCAGAGATGAAGCCCAAGCCTCATCCGGTCCGCGCGAGCTGACAACGGGTTTGCCGAACTTGGTTTGTTTTGAGCGCTTACTGTGTCACCGTCACTCTGAGGAGCGCGGCACTGGGGTCCTGGGGGAGGAAACTTTCAGAAGGTCCGAACGGTGCGCGGCCGGTAGGTCCACACCCGGAGATGCGACCTTGCTTTCAACTGCGACTGCGGTGGCACTAGGGCGCCCTTTTTTTTTCTTCGCTGTTTGGGAGCTCTAATACAGATGCGGTTCCGTTTGGAGGAACGGCGAAGATAGGTGAATATCGGATGACCCGTAGAATGGGCAAGCATAGAGTAGTGCCGCTGTTTTACATACAGTTTGTGTAGGAGCTACGTTGACGTCACATTGTGCCATTGGAGTTATCTGAAGCATTTCCTATTCCGGACGCGGGTGAAGTCTGACTTGAGAGTTCTCGCCATTCTTGTGTGTGGCCATGTCACAGGCCAGTGTTTGACAATTTGTCATCATCCTGCTTATTCAATATTGCTTCATTTAAACATTTTTTCCTCGCATACACATTTTTAGTTGTTTTTTTAGGAGTACAGCAAGGTTGAACATCTAATTTTAAAAGAATTGTTGACATTGAAAAGTATCGTAGATGGTTTGGATGAGTCGATCCGATATTTCTTTCAACATTGTACGTAAATCATATGATTATAATTGATGTTATTAAAATCCAAACAGTTTAATCTCAGTCTCATGGCTTAAAATTAATGTATTGTTTCTATTCTTCATGTATTCTTCACTGTATTGGATCTATTGCTCTAATTTATTAAATTAAAAAAAAGCTTTAATTGTGTGTTTTATGTTTATTTCATATCAAGCTTCGATCGAACAACAAGAATTGAAGAAAACGTTTTCACTTGGTCGGATAAATATCACTGCCAATTGACTAAGTCTTAAGGAAAAGTGAAAAGCCTAACACCTCTAAGCGTACGAAAACGAAATTGGTATTATAGAAGAATGATAGAGATGTCTCAAATTTTATAAAAAAAATGTATCTCGTTGACACCGCATATTGCTGTCAAATTGATCTGTCAATAGTTTTGTTTTGTACACGTGAACATGAAGCACAAGCAACACGTACAATTGCTTCTTCATTTGGTGTATTATTGTGTGTGTTGTTTTTTTTTTAATATTTTGTCGATATTGATCTTCCTACATTAGTTGAAGAGTATTTGCGCTTTTCTTACTGTAACACATCATAACTTTTTTTAATCTGAATGTAGCTAACAATCGAAATGGTGGTTTGATAGTAATTTAAGATTTTTGACGCTTTTTTTTACAACACTTTGTTCACACAATAGGTCTTATAATTGGTTGTTGATTGATTGATTGATTTATTTATTTACGTTTATTCGTACATAAATCATAGTGTAGATGATGTCTATTCCAAATAAAAATCTGAATGACTTAATAGCATATTCAGCACACACAAAAAATAGCTTCTGTAAAGACTGCCGATCCCTGTTCTACATGCTATTCCGCTGCACTCGTACAAACCATATCTGAGCTCCGCTTATCGCCTAGTCGCCTCAAGCTGCGCAAGCTTCAGCACGAGAACGAGACGATCACTTTATCGTGTGTTTTGTTGTTGGTGTTGTTGTTCTTATGTTCTACATACCACTGGAACACGTTGAACACGAGTCAAAACGCATTCAGTGTTGCCGCTAGCGAAGCTCTTGTGAGTAGGCCGGATTTTTAACTGCTGATCCAACCGATTAATCAGACATCCTGCAACCTGTAGCAAGAACAATTTTACAATCAGAAAAGAATTAGCTGCTGTTACCATTGCTACGAGACACGTCGTCCTAGATAACTCTGTTTGCACGTTGATTATTGTCGTGTCGGTGTAAGTGCTTTGTTGCATTTTGTGTTCGCATCGAGAGAGCGTCTCGGTAGTCTATTGGTAAAAAGCGCCGGTAGAGTACAAGACCAGACTAGTGTTCGATTCCCCTCTATTCCCTATGGTGGTTACTCTTTCTCTTAGCCCATCCGTGTAAAAAAAAACAGAAAAAGTGTTTTCTATACATTAAACACATATATTGTATTAATGTGCGTGCCTTCCTTAATTAATGGCTATTTTCCAAATAATTCTCCCCTTTCCCTCGGCTCCATAAACGCGCGCCAAACAACACGGGGTGGAGGTTTGAGCCGCGCACGTGCGCCGCATGGCACTCTCAGTCTAATCATTTCGGCACCAACCATCTACTACTTCCACCACCAACCCCGGAAGTTAATTGACGTTTTTTGCTCCTCCTTTTCTCCCATTTTCTTGCATCCCAAAATCGAAGATAAACACATAAAATCAGTGTTTGTGTTAAACTGCCACACTCGGCAACAACAACAAAGGAAAGGTGGTGCAGGAAGGAGAGTTTGTGATTGAACGGCATCGGAATTTTCACTTCCCTTTATTGTTACCTAGCATTTAAAGTGTGTGTGTGTGTGTTTGGTTTTTGCTTTGCTTTAATTTCGTTTAAGTAGTTTTTCATCTATTCCCGCGATCTGCAAACCCTTCCCCACGGGAAGCTGCTCTGGAATGTTTCTGCTTTCGAACGAAACCGATACGATCGGGGCAATAATTTGTTTTAATGGCGAAATAAAAAAAAAAAAAAAAAACAAACAAACGCAAAGCAAACCACCAAACCATCTCGTACACCCAATCTCATTCACATCTCTGCGGTGGGTGCTGGGTGAAAACATCGATTCCTCACCCTCCGTTCCGGCCCTCCTGCCGAGCAGCTCCCAAAGTGCGAACAAAAAAGGTTGGGAAAACGATTGAACAAATGAAGCATTTCGCCAATCAAACACAAACTGTACAAACACTACCGATACCGGTGGGCAGTCAGATTTCGAGAATGAATTCAATTTCGGCAGCATAGAGAAGAAGATGATGTGGGGGAGGGGTGGGGGGTTATGAAGCAGCAGTCCGTACCTATATGCCAGCATTGGGAGGCCCTTGAAAATCACCTTCTCTGGCAGTCGGGCGAAAGTTCCCTTTCCGCGAATGGAAGGAAATGTGTGTGTGTGTATGACGTTTTTGTTTCCCCGTTTTCGCTACTCTTCGCGGTTGGGCTTTTGGATTTCACACTGGGAAAGGAGGAGAGTTGCGCCCATGGTGGGTTGGTTTGGGGGGGCACCGTATCGATTGTGGAGCTACTCGCCGCGCGAACTGCAATTAGATTAGTAATTGAATACTTCTGGCTGACGTAAATCGGCCCAAGATTGTTACATCCCGATGTGCATCTACTTGCAGCGGAACCAACGGCCCGAGCGACTACACCCAGGTTCCTACTCAGCACTCCCACACACACACAACCCAACCGAGACAGCGGGCGGGACAGTATGGTTCGTGTGTCGCGGCACGCCCGGAGCTGCTGCCTGCTGGCGGCACTGCTGCTGCTCCTCCTCCTGCTCGTCGACGATGGGGCTGGGCAGATACCGCGACGACGGCCCCGCAACGACCGCTGCCCGAAGGTGGTTGGCTCCAAGGGCCTGTGTACTGGCATCGTTTGCTGAAAAAAAAAAAACAAGACAAAACCAAACCCAAATCTCCCCCTTCGCTTCCGTCGCAGGTCCGGGCGATGCGCAACTTCGGGCTGAACGCGATGATGGGCTCCTGGTACGTGATACAGTACTTCGCCTCGACCGAGATGTTCCCGGAGTACGGGTGTATGCGCAGCTCGTTCGTCACCTCCGATGGGTACGTGACGATGAACTTTACGTACGTGTTTTTGGACGATCCGCTCGCCACCTTCCAGCAGGGCAATATTACCTGGATCATACCGAACTACGGCCAGCCGGCGCACTGGGTGCACGCAGAGAGTAGCTGTGAGTAGCGCGTACATTCTGTAGACTTCACGAGAGTGAGAGCGGCATCAGAGTAGGAGTGCGGCTGATTTGCACCTTTTCCCGTCGACAGATGAAGAGATCTACAACACCTACGTGATTGACACGGACTATCGGAGCTGGGCCCTCATCATGCACTGTGCGGAGAAGACGAAATCCCAGAAGTACCTCTCGGCGCTGATGCTTGCCCGTGAGCCTACCCTCGGGCAGAATGTGATCAACTTCTTGCGGTGAGTTGCTGATGATGAAGATGTTGGTGATGCTCGTTCTATTACTCTGTTGTTTTCTGGCTCGATCCACAGCGAGAAGCTGCCGAGGTACGATATAGATGTCGAGAACATGTTCCCCATCCCGCAGACGAACTGTACCAGGATGGATCCGAATGCCTACTACTCCTACCAAACAGCGCCGTAGAGCAGACGGAATGACTGAGGTTTTGAAGAATGTCTGGAGATTCTTGGGATAATGTAATTGTAATGTATTTTTTCTGGAGATCTGGAGATAACTACGAGAGATTTAGAAAGAGAGAGAGAGAGAGAGAGAGAGAGAGAGAGAGAGAGAGAGAGAGAGGGTACATGTACTCAGCAGATCTGTAGATGCTGTAGAGGCAGAAAGTAGAGGACATTCCGGATTCCCAACCACATCGCATCATAATAATAATTGCGCATCGTTTAATGAGCTATGTCCATTTTCCAACTCATCGCACCGTAATTGAATATCCCCTGGTACACGCGGATTTCTTCAATGGAACGTACCGTGCTTCCATCTCCTCGTTCACCTCACCTCACCGCGAGCTGCCTGCGTTGTGTGCGTAAACATGATTAGAAATCATTTGATGACTATCAAAACCGTACGGTATCCGCTCCGAAGCCCGATAAGGAGGAGAAGGGCGGCTGAAGTTTGGCGAAGATGCCGACCGGGGACCTGTGTGCAGGTGACACACGACTACCTTGCCTATCGGTACGATGCAACGGGCCAGAAGTTTCACCTTCTGCCACGGTACCGATCGCAGTTGTAGTGCGGGTAGTGGGTTATGCGAGAGGGAATAGGGGAGACTCATTTTGCGACCCCGAATCCCTGGACCTGGGCGCGCAGGAGCAGTATGGGCGAGAAAGTGCGCAGCAAGCTCGCACGAGAAAGGAAAGTCTCGTGGCGCGAAACGTTCGGCAGCGGGCCGACGGATTGGTGACAGGCACGGGCACGGTGGTTCTTCAGAGAACGGCTCCTTAACTGGAGGGAAAGAAGAAGATGAAGAAGAAGAAAAAAGACGGGAATGTTGCAGAACCGGGACGTTACCGCCGGTGGGGG
>KI920432.1:0-11361 GCA_000473525.2 Anopheles melas | reverse complement strand
GGGAAGGGGTGGGAAAAACCTTCACACAAGATATAAGTCAAACAGGTACTCCATCAAGTGGCCGTTTTTCTTTTCGCTCGACGCTCGGGTGAGGATTTTGTTGCTGTTGTTGCAATTCTTAACCGGTCACCCCGGGGTCCGGTTGTGTTCAGAGTTGAAGAGGCTCAACCGCTCATGCCCCCCCCTCCTTGCGACCCTGCTGTCTTGCTTCCAATGTCCGGTAAAGGAAGAGGTACAGCAGCAGCAACGGCAAACGAAAAAACACACAGACATAGCGCACTGACGGGCTCCTCGATGGCGAATGACAAGCTGCCGGCTGCTACCGGACATCCCTGGGTGGGCATGGAGCGGTGGGAGGTAGGGGGGGGGGGGTAGAAGGAGGGACAAACCTTTGCTGCACCATTCCCATTTCTGAATGGGATGCGGCGGAAAAAGCAGTCGAGCGAGAAAAGTGGTTTGCGCGAGGCGTTTGCTTTCCTTCCACAGGCGCGGCAAAAAAAGACCGCCATTCTTGGGAAGATGGGCCTGCGTCCAGCAGCAGCAGCAGCAGCAAAACTGGCCAGCACAGTTGGAGCGAAGAAAAAGTGGACTCCACAAACCGGCCAACCATCAAGCCCACCGGTTGCACAGATGGCACGGTGGCAGGGCACTGCAAGATGTCCCAAGAGTCGCAGGGGTGTGGGAAGGCTCCATCTTATCGATAAAAATAAAATAATATAACAAGCCGTACGGCCGGGAGCGGTGATCAAATGTGTGCGCCAGTGGCCGGCCACTCGCCCTGGAATCGTCACCCCGCTTCCTCTCCGTCCCTACCCCCCACACGCAACGCTCAGGAAAAGCCGGACCTCAAAACCCCAAAAGCGGAGATCGGGCCCGGTTTCCGTTTCGGGGTTTTGGGCCCGACGGAAGAAGGTAGGAGCTCACAGTCTGGGCTCACGGACTGACACACACACACACCGGTGGAAACACCGGCGGGCACGAAAGTGAGGTTTTGTTTTCGATTTGATTTGTTTGCTTGTTGTTGTTGTTGTTGTTGTTGGAGTGCGTCTTTAAACTAGTTTTAGGTCGATCGAGTGCACCGATTCGCGCACCCGATCTAGCCGGCCACGCCGATTCCGATTGACAGCTAGTCAAACGTCAACGCTTCTGGAGCAAGACAAAAGCAACAACAACAACACCAACGACAGGCAACACTCGCATGTATTGTGCTCCATGAATCTTTCGTTGTGATTCATTCATATGAATCTTCAGCGAGGAATGATTCGAACCTCGAATCGAATATCTAGAGATTCATGAACCTCCAAAGATTCCAGAATCGAGAAAGGTTCATGAATTGCAAGATTGATATATTTATATTTAGATTTGTATTTTATTATCTCAGAAGATCAGAAAAAAGTAATCTTTTTGGAGAATACGGCACCTACGCGGTCACGCCCGTCGATACAGGCTTTCGGGACTTATTTAGTACCACGCAGCTGATTAGATCCTCCACAAGAACCAAGAGCATCAGATCCTCATCATGCACCATGAACGGGGTGCAAAGCAAGGTGAGACTATCAAACTTAATGACGGAATCGTTCGTATCCCACAGGGGTCTGAGGCGAGTCTGACGGACTCTTCTGTCTGCTCTTCAACATCGCCCTGGAAGCCCTGTTATTCGAAGCGCGGGGCTAGACAACGATATCCGTGGCACGATCCTCTACCGGGCTTTCCAATTTATTGGCTTCGCGGATGACATCGATATCATCGGCAGGACAACAGTGAAGGTGTGTGAGGCGTACACCCGACTGAAACGCAAAGCATCAAGAATTGGATTGAGAATCAATGCGACGAGGTACCTGCTGGCCGGAGACCCTGACCATCTGGGAGGACCGCACGAAATGTGAGATATGTTGCACATTTATTTGCCCGGAGGTTCTCTTGCGCCATTTGAACGGAGGATGGAATCGGCAGGCTACGATAATTGGGGCATGTTATGAGGGTGCTGGACTCTTGCCCCACCAAGAAGGTGTTCGACAGCGACCTCCAGTTCGGCATGAGGCACGGTGTAGCACAGCAAACTCGATGGCTGGATCAGGTGAAACAAGACCTGTTGCAGATAGAGTGCCTAAATGGTTGGGAAGCTGCAGCCAGGGACAGAGCATCCTGGAGAATGATTGTTAATTGGGAATGGCATGACGACGTGCTCCATCGTGAGCAGGCATACAAGAGAGAGAGAGACGATTAGTCAATCCTTGCTTCAAGAGGACGGGTCCATATGAGGCTTCAACTCATGACAGACATTTCGTTGATGTCACGATATGCGAGAGTTGACGACAGCTACACGAGACCGTCTCAGAAGATTTATTTTAGAGTTTAGAAGACCTAACTACTCTATAGACACTAACGAGAGTCATGAATGTATGTAGCTGTTATCATGAATCTCTAGTCTCAATAGATCCGAAATATCTAACGATTAATGAATTTCATGGCGATCTTCAGAGATTCATGAATCTTCAGAGGGATTTATGAGTCTTTATGGATTAATGAATCTATCCATGAATCTTCAGTTTTGATATTCAAATTCATTTATTAATTTCAAACATTCGTTCAGCTTCACGAATCTGAATGAGAGTTACTCTTCTCTAGCCTGCACCAGTGCTTTCTCTCCCCGTACAGGTTTAGCGTGTGCTTGTGTTTGTGTATGTGTGAGTAAGTGTGACATCATTTTTTTTTCGGGGCGGGTTCTATCAATCACAGCACGTCATCATTCATCCGCCAATTTACCATCCTTTTCCTCCTTTTGTGTGTGTATCTGTATGTGACAGCCGCCGTTTTATGTAGCACTTGGCTTTGGGCACTTGGGTATGCCGGTGCGCCGATAGCGGACGATAAGGCACGGGCCGGCACGGCACCCACTTTCCAAACGCAATCCGGGACGGCTGGGTGCGAGGTCGCACCGACGCATGCAAGCTGATCACGACGTACCAAAGCCCGGCTGACCCGGTATGCTGATGAGCAGGCCAAATTACCGACACGGCTCACGCATGATACGCAGGTCGACCTGCAAGACGCGGCCGCACTGCACCGTCGCACTGCATGCCAATTCGCTGCTTACGACACGTGTTTTGCACACGTTATTCCGTCCATCTGCACAATATGTGTGTATGTGTGTGTGTGTGTGTGTGTGTGTGTGTGTGTGTGTGTGTGTGTGTGTGTGTGTGATTGCAGATCGGGATGGGCGGCCCAACGATTCTTGGCCCGCCCGCGTGGTCCAGGATCTCAAAAAAAAAAAAAAAAAAAAAAAAAACACCTCGGACTTTTCCAACCGTCTACCGGATCTTCCGAGCGTGTGTGTGTTTTCTCTAGTACACAACGCACGGAATTTCATCTCCTCCCCTTCCCCCTTCATCTCCGAACCCGGCTTGTGGGGCCAAATTCGCCCGTCATTCATGCCCGAGGTCGTGTTTCGACACTTTTATTTCGTGCCCGCGTGTGAAAACGTCGCCATCGCTGGAAACTGTGACCTCATTTGGCTGGAATCCACTTAACGTTTTTTCTTCTTCTTCCTCTTCTTCCTCTTCTATTTTGTCCCTTTTCTTCGGTCCCCTCTCGCTGCTCCCTCCCCCCTCCTCCCCCCTACGGTCCTGCGGCAACAGTGGACGGCGGACGGCACATGCCGCGGAAGCCGCAGTCACTCACTCTCACTTCTTCGGGAGCACTTTGCCGGGTGCTGGCAGAGTCCAGAGTGTGGGGGGGAAGGGGCGGTGTAGGTTCCCGTGCGCATCGTTCGCATCTCGCAGCAGTGACATTCCATCGCTCTCCCTTTCGGCTGCCCGCGTGCCCGATGCTGCTCGCACGCACCCGGGGCCGCAGCCTCTCTCGCTTTCTTTTGCATTTGCGCCGACCGACCTCGTGCCCACCATGGGGCACGACGCTGGCCGACGACGTCGCAAGCGTTTGCCGACCCAAGCAGCCGGTCAAGCGTCTGCCCTACTGCCGCACAAACGCCGGTGCGTCGTCCGGCTTGAAAACCATATATGCGATGGGAAGCCGACGGGCCCAGCCAATCAATACGCAGGCAAGGGGCTTCCAGCGGGGAAACGTTTTGGGTGAAGGGAGGGGAGGGGGAGGGGGGGGGCGAATGGAATAAGGGAAAATATTTGTGACTGATTTCTTTTTTTTTTGTTTTTGTTCCTTCTTATCTACCCTAATGGTATTTTCTTTCCCTTTCGTTCCGTTTCGGTGCGAAAACCCTTTCCCGCTGTCGGAAGAAGATCCCTTTGCAAGGGCGAGATGAAGGGAGGGGCTTCAATCGGAAACCGGTCAGTTGCCAGGCTGCCCAATCCTTCGCGTGAATCACGTGCATGCGTCTGCTTTTACTTCTTCGTTTTTCCACCTTCTTCCTCGTCTCGTCAGCCGGGATGCCGATGGGAAGCTGGCCGGCTTCTGCACTCGACTAATGGGTTTCGAATCACTGCAACCATCGCGCGTACTGCAAGGTGCGTGGCTGCCATTCCAAACGTACCCTGACCCCTCCCCTTCCCACCCACCTCTCACACATCCCATCTGGTTCGGTTGCAGTTCTGCAAGCTTGGTGGCATTTCCCGTGCAATACACTTGATGTGTGTGTGTGTGTGTGTGTGTATTTTTTTTCTTCTTTGCTGTTGTTGTTTACGCTTGGTTTGTTGCTGGTATCAATTTTCCCATACCAGGGGCCCGATCCGGATCTCCGGCAGCCGTAAAAGGCACTAGAAGCGCTTCCCGTGGAAATCGATAGCAGTGGGGAAGGAGGGAAGAGAGGAAGAGGATACCCGGGAGGAAACGTCATCAAATCCGGGTGGAAGAGCTCTCTCTAATGATGAGCCCAAAAAAGGGGAAAGAAAAGCTCATAAATACCTACTAAAAATAGCAATTGTCAACAGCACGGAGAACGTGCACGGTGAAGGTGGGACCCGATGCAGGTGCAACACCCTCTTTATTAGGTTTTCCCTTTTTTCTGCTCCTCTCCATCCCGAGTGGATGCAACGCGATGCAACGCTGAGTAAGTCAATAGTGCCGGTGATGTTGACAGGTCTCAATGTTTATGTACCTTGCCAGTTTAGGTCCCAGATACTGGCCATGCACTAATGCCCCGCACTGGGTCAACCGCACGACGGTCAACGCACGACGGTGTTTTGGAGGGGCAGCGAACTACGGCATTGTTTAACGACGCGGTAAACAATCATGATTTGGGGGTATAAATGGTTGGGACAATACATTTGATGACCGTTTGTCTATGGCTTGAATGTTGTTGGTAGAAATTCTAAACCATCACACCATGTCCAGAGTCAGGGATGAGTATTTTGGAATGTGTGTTTTTGTTCTGGCCCTCTTCTTCGATAGTATTCAATACCTCCAAAATATCCCGAGCTCTGGTATGCGAGAGAAGATAACGTTGTTGTCCCAGCAACTGTTCCATGAAAAGAAAGTAGCACTCCAAGATATTGGAGGTCTACTCGATCGGGAATCTGCAAACCGTGTGTAGACCAAATTTTGGCGTTGAGGTGCGTTAGGTACTTGCAAGCTAGTGTTGAGAGCATCTCATCACGTCTAGAGTAGTGGTGTGCTCTCTGGAGCGTACCAACGACCTCGATCCGGTTACGGCGATTGATCAGCAATCGGCGATCCGAAGACGGCCGGTGCAATGTGTTTGTCATAAGGCACTTCAGTGCGTGTTGTTATTTTTTCTCTATCTTTTTTCGTGTGCACTTCTGAAACAGGCCTTTCTTTCGTCGACTAGGGTCAGCAGGAGTCGAAGTCGGAGATTAAATACCTGGCCATAAGACTCTGGACAGCCCTGACTCTGATCAACACTGACTCCGGTAGACTCCGATTTCTAACGACTCCTACTTCGAACGACTCCGACTCCAGGCGACTCTGGTCGACTCCGAAAAACTCTAATTCCGGACAACTCTGACCGACTCTTGACGACTTCCAATGAATTCAGAGGACTTGGGACGACTTCAGATAACTCCGGAAGACTCAGACTCCGACTCCGGGCGATTCTGGTCGACTCCGAAAGACTCCGATTCCGGGCAACTCTGATCGACTCCTGACGACTTCCAATGAATTCAGAGGACTTGGGACGACTTCAGATAACTCCGGAAGACTTAGACTCCGACTCCGGACGACTCCAGGGATTCTGGTCGACGCTGGATGACTCAGACTCCGGACAACTCCAGGCGATTCCGGACGACTTCAGACGGTTTCAAACGGCTTCAAATGCTGGTTGGACCTATCTTCCGGAGGGGGGCCCGAGTCGGGTCGGAGTCGACTTCGGATTTTCATACGGAAAAACAAATACAACATTGGCTAAAATTAAATAAAAGCTCAAGACAGCAGTGTCTATCAAAACATCATAAAAAAACTTCAATATTTTCAATCGCCAAATAGAGCTCCAAGAAACTTGAAGCTTATGTCATAGTATTGAAGGTGTTAAACTAGCGAATTATCTTTTTGGGCATTTGTTAATATCCATTTAGTTGATATGCATTTAAGATATCATATGTCTCAAGGAAAATAGAAGCTAAAATGAGAAGAACAGAGGGATAGCATAGATTCTCGATGATGGAATTAGAAACATTACTCCTGTATAATGTGCAGGATAACGTACCCTAAAGAACGTAACCTCCATTGACAAAAAAAGGAGGAAACGACAAATGAAAAACGATAAAAAGCTATGTCTTCTCCATTCCATCACCCATCGCGGCCGAAGAAAGCAGTACAAAAGAAAATGAAAACAACGGCAAAACAACTGCAGAAAACTGGTCGAAAAGGGAAATGAAGGTCTGGAATGTGCGAAATGGGAAGAGGAGAAAAAAGGGAAAGATGCGAACGGATGAAGCGAACGAAGAGCCGCGAAAAAAAGGTGCAGAAGGGAAAACATTCACATGTGCAAAACTGGCAGGCTCCTAAACCTACCCGCGAAAGTGGAGGGAGTGGGGAAGGGGGTAGAGAAAGGGATTGACAACCTACTAAACCTGAGAACCGAAAGAACGAAAGAGAGTCGACAGAAGAAGATGACGAAAAACAAGTAGTAGCAGCAACAAGGCTCACACACACGCACAACAAAAGCCTCCCGGTCGCTAAAATAAAAGCGCAACGTACCACCCGAAACGAGCGGCAGCAGGAAAGCGAATGAAAGAGTGAGCCACAGGGGCAGGAAGAGAGGGAAAAGGGTTGAAACAAAAATTGGCAAACATTTTGCGCCTCTGGAAGAAAGTCGCGCGCGCGCGCTCGCGCACTCGCTCGCGGAACAGAAAGCTTGTGAACTGAATAAAGATATATAAAACACGCAAATAACACTATCACTCAAAATTCGCACTTTCCAAAAAACGGAACGAGCTTTTCTCGTTACGTTTCACCGTGGAACCAGCCAAACCCAGCGGCATCGCCCGGATGCCCTTCGCGCGAGCTGGTGCCCTGTTCTCTCTCTCTCTCTCTCTCTCTCTCTCTCTCTCTCTCTCTCTCTCTCTCTGTCGCTCATTCTGGCGACAACTCATCGGTGTAGGTTATGGAAGCAAAATTCCGCGAGCTAGTTTGGCAATGGGGCAAGCTGAATAGGGTTTGGAATGGTTCGTTCGGTGAAAGAGATATTGGGCGATGGATGGGCATTAAAAATTGACAGAAGTTAACGAAATTAAAGGACATTTGTAAGATACAGTCAGCTGATGCGCTCCAAGATCGGACTTACTGCATCTCCAAACAAATAAAAAACTACGAATGCTATGAATGGATGTTATTTCGTGTAGTTAATGAATAATATATATAATAATGAGTATATATTTACCAATAATACATTCAATAATGAGTATAATAATGAGTATCAATTCATATTCATTCACCGGAGTACAATTTCATCCCTAAATCATCTGTTTCATCGCCGAATTTCTAAATTTTCCTCCGGTAATTGCATATGATTTTTTTTATTATTCAGGAGGTACGGTCCAAAAAGGCCGTTTTGCTTAAATACTCGGAAGTATGCAAAGTAAAAGTAAACGTTTGGTCAGAATCCACAGGGAGATAGTAAGATATCAGGAACTTCAAGATCTTATCCAACAGAATCTAAAATTTAAGTCCTTGTATAAATAGACAACGGACAGCCGCAAACGAATGCGAAACGAACATCACGATTATAGACATCAGTGGTTTGAGGCTCTCCTATGTAGCAGAAGCCTACCAAGGGATCGAGCAGCCGGCAGAGAACAGCGGATTGCAGATTAAAGTCCAAACTGATGGTGACAACATCAGCGGCCCTGCCAAAAATTAATCCTAACTTGCGTGAGCGTGAACATTTGAAGTCGTCCCTGAATTCACCTTATCTGGGATCAGCAACGACAATAGCTGAGTTGCGAGCAAGGATGCTGGCTGCCAGCCGGTCATTCTACAGCCTGAGAAATCAGTTTACCTCAAAGAACCTGTCGTGACGGACGAAACTGGGGCTATATAACCTATATAGTGTCAGTACTCATATACACGTCTGAGACATGGACATTGTCCAAATCTGACGAAACCAACTTAGCCGCGTTCGAGAGGAAGATACTGAAATGATCCTTGATCCCGCAAAGTGGTTGTAGCGTCGGATAAGTAAGTAAGTAAGGTATAATCGATTTGAGCTTCTACAATATTCACGATTCAGAAATTCTGTGTAAATGATTTAGGAATAGCAGTACGTAGCTTAAGTAGACTACGAAAGACAGAATTAATTAACACAAATAATTGAGGCAGTCAAGAAATCCAACTCAAAGGTAACATTTTGGCAAGAGCTCATCCATGGATACTGCAACGATTCCCTTGAAATGCATAATATTGTGTGAGCCCTCCTAAAACCATTTCCAATTAAACCTCATACGCTCTTCAAGGCTCTAAAATCCCTACCCGATATTCCGAACATCTTACTATCCAACCAACGTGTATGTTACAGAGTGCTACCTTCCGGACCGCGACTTTCGTCCCATACAGTCGGAAGTGGCAGACGTCTGATCCGAATCTGGGGGGTAAACGACCGGCTCATCATTATTGCCCGCACATAGCACGCGCGCGCCCCGAGGTTCCGATTATACAGTGGCCTCAAAATAATGCATTCCATCCCACTCGCGGCACGGAATGGGCGCATCCCATTTCGTGCACCGAAACCTACCGTGCCACCGGTGTGCCGCGGCATTATCATCTCCGGGAGGCAGCGTCCAGCGGAAAGGCTGCGGGGCTGTGTCACTAGCAAAAACTGGCCGAAACTGCGGGAAGCAAAGAATTCAAAGAACAACAAGAAGAAGAAGGAAACGCACCATCCCAACCGACTACACAGCCATCACAAACAAACAACGCAGCAGAATTCTAATTGGCCGAAAGTGGTACGAGCTAGTGTGGTGAGGTCTCTCGGCAACTGTTGGGGTGGACAGTTGTATTTTTGTTTTTTGTTTTTTGCTGCTTCTGTGGTGCGCCTAACGGGTTGCCCGACGGGGCACAGTTTCGGGCTTCGGCCGGTTGCAATCGAGCGAGTTCCTCACTTAAGTGAGGCGGCGAGGAGCGATCGGGAGGCAAAAAAGCGGGTCATAATCGGTGTGCAACTGCTGATCGCAATCGCAATGCCGCCCGATTTCATCGATTGGACTCTGTCCGGGAAAATTGGTCCACCGGCGGGCACCGTTGGGCTTTCCCTGCTCCGCCGGGCGAGCGACGGATTTTGGGGAGGGGAGGCCGAAAAGCGTCGACCCGAAACAAAAAAAAAAAAAAACAAAAAAGATAATTGATTAACAACAATTAAAGCAACGCATCCTTCCGGCACGTGCTGGCTAGGTGGGATGCTTTTCGCGCAGCTTCTGCACCCAGTGACACCTTCAGCAGCCCGTCCTGGCTCGGCTGCACAATCAGGTCAACGGTGCCACGGTGCGCTGGGGGTTTTTTTAATGACCAGAACCGTTTTATTACTTATTTTTTCCGTACGACAACCGTGTTACTATGGCCATTAAACGGTTGTGTTTATTTACTGTGTGAAGAGCTGAGCCGGCAGCCGGCCTGCACATCGCGCCGCAGCCGACCCGGCATGCAAAAAAGGCTCCAGGCCCTCGCGCTTGCATAGCTCAATTAATCGCGGAGGGGGAGGGATTATTTCGATAAGCTCATTTTACAGCGCCGGCCGTTTTGATCGGGAACTTACACCCCGTCCCCGTCCCCGTCCCCGTCCCTGAGGGTCCGGTTTTGGCGGTGTGTAAGCGGTACACCCGTCTCGATGCCACACCAGCCTTTGAATGTCCGCCTTTGGACGTGGAACTGCGCATTAGAGGACTAATCCTTACAAATGGGTTTGATATGCGTGAGAAGCAGCTCGCACGGTAGACTGGGCGACGGCTGGGCCGTGGCGCGACCGGTTTGCATTGGCTGCAAGCATCTGAGCTTGCACCACTTCCCGGGGCTGATGAGTGCTCGACCCAGCCGCCCATTAGGTCACCGGTCGGCGCTCGGGAACGTCAAGAATGAGAACTTGACCTTGGGCGAGCCCGAGCAGCGCACTGTTGCACCTGTTTTGGGGACAGGCGGATAAGAGGATAACAGGGGCCCGGTCAGAAGCTTCCCCACCACTGTGCACATCTAGAACGTCCTCCAGTGCCATACGGTGACCCTTAAGCGAACCTCGAAAAAAAAAACACACAAATTAAGAAAAAAAATGGTGGGGAGAACTTTCGCGTCGCTTTCTTTTTCGCAGGCGCTGTGTGCGAGCGAAATGAGATTTTTCTGCCCGTCTATGGAGAAACGCTCTAGGGTTTGGTGTGCAGAAATGGCACCTTGTACGGGTGATACGACCTGACCGCTTTCGGGAGGGACAGGTGGCGTGTCAGGTACACCGGGCGAAACACTGGGCGAGCGCATGTGCGAAGCTGCGTACGCGTACGCGCCTCTTTGCCGTCTCTCTTTCTCTCCTCTCTCTCTCTTTCTCTCTCTCTCTCTCTCCCTCTCTCTCTCCCTCTCATTGCTCTTTCGACACGCACTTTTCCCCCTCCGAGAAACAGTTACAACTTTTGCTGGTGGAGGCTCGTCTGGCACAGGAAACGTTGGAGATGAAGTGGTTTTTATCTCTTTCTATCTATCTATCTCTCTCTCTCTCTCTTTCGCTCCTGTGAATTGTCTCCAGGCTGGGGGAGCGATCTGGGCGATCTGCGAGAAAAGAAAGCCGAACGTAGAGGAAGGTTGGCCGTGCTGCTGCTGCTGCTGTGGCCCGGTCACCGCTGCAAGAGTGAGCGAACACGAGCCACAGACCGACACAGACGAGCCGGAGAGCCGGTGTCGCTGGATGACCACGTGCGTGCGTGTGTGTGTGTGTGTGGTTGTATCTTTTTTTTTTTT
>KI920430.1:0-15463 GCA_000473525.2 Anopheles melas | reverse complement strand
TATATATATATATATATATATATATATATATATATATATATATATATATATATATATATATATATATATATATATAGTCAGATCTGTACAATAATTGAATATTAAGAGAACTGTTCTAATTTCTGTGCCATATGATATGGGCACTTACAAGGTTTCCCACGATTTATTGGTTGGTTCCCATCAATTCTTGGTGGATTTCCACATTTTTCCACGATTCACGATTCACATCCACGATTTTATGTCCGTTTCCCAGAATTTTTTGGTCCATTTGTATTGATATCCAATCGTAAAATACCAATAAATTATGGAAACGAACCAAAAATCTATGGGATACGATCAAAAAATCATGGGAACTGACCAATAAATTGTGAGAAACCCTGCATCCTACTTTTGGTACTTATCCCGATCTCAAACCAGTGATGAAGCTAATACTTAACTCATACCGGCCATAGAACAGATTATCCAAACTCATAGCAAAGCTCGATCTGGTCGTGAAACCATATTAGACCTAAACTGGATCCGGAAGAAAAGATCCCGAATCTATGTCGTCCAAAAGCTGATCCTGGAAGTGATGCAGAACTCATGCTGATTTTACTAATAATGACACTGACTTTAAAAATGTTGAACGAACCATTTCCGGTAAAAGTTTCTTGAAACATTCAGTTATGATATTATGATGACACAACATGTAACTGCTCCTTGAGACGCGTTACATATATAACACACATAACGCATCGTGAGTAACACTTTCACTCAATAAAACTAATGTTTAGAAATGTATGCACTACTACTAGCAATCAGGATTATATTTAGTGTTAGAATAAATTATCATTATTCGAGTGACCATCAAGCGAACAACAAGCTTTCAGAGACAATTCATTGCGCATAGCCGAAAGTAGCGAATGTCGTGAGTATTAACCTACTATTAACAAGAATAACAAGTTTATTGTCTGGGTTTACTTTAGTTCAATGTTTACTAGTCCATGGACATAAAAACCTTGACTTAAACTAACTTTCCATTCCATGTGATCGCTAAGCTCTGCACTGATCCTTGACATTTGTTGTTGTTATTGGTGGTGGTGTTTCTGGTTGCATAAATTTTGGCGCAGCCTAATCATCGCTATCGACGACAACAACTGTAGGGCAGTAACAAAACTGAATACTTGTCTAGACTGGAGTTTGTACTGCGGAAGGATGCATTTTGTACTTACCGTTTCATTTCCTTCTACTTGTCATCACGTAATATAATACGAATGGTGATGCACACGATCTGTTATATTAATTCAATAGTATTTCTTTTTGGTTTTTATTTTTTCAATAGAAGCTTACACAGGGTTCGGTTTACCTTTTCTCCCATCTCTTGAGCCCTCGTCCATCGCCCCATTTCTCCCACATTGGCTACCGTGTACGCCGCCTTACCAATACATCTCTTCCTACCTTACACCAGGGAAAATGAGTAGCGGGGAAAACAACAACCGAAACAAAAGAAAGTATGGATACATTTGTTTTGTTTTCAGCTGGTTTTGTTTTCTTTTTTTACGGTTCATAATGTATTTTGAACATTTTCATTTGTTTCTTTTTTTCTATTTCTTTCTCTTTCTGTGGGAGTTTCATAGTTGCTCTTGATTTTTCCTTCTATAGTGACTTTGTTCATTTTTCACATTTGTAACCATGTAAAGTCTTCTTTTCGCTAGTACCGTTTAACAATTAATGGTTCATTCTTTCTTTTGCGGTGCGTTTTGTCGAACTTTGTGAAAGATGTATGAGCACTTAAACGTATGTATGCTTTTGTATGTGTGGTTGGGTGTTACTTGACTCTTATCGGATAGTGTGAGATCTTAGCTAGGGAGGAGGGTTGTACGATAATCCTTCGTGTCGGTAATGTGGTTTTGTATAAGTTTCAAATGTGCTTCCAGTCGAGCTCCAGTATCAGTGTTAGTGGAGAAGATTTTTTTATTGATTTGTTTTCATTCTCTTGCTCTGTTTATGTATTCTTGTACGTTTTATTACTCTATAACGTGGGTGAATGTATTTATATCGGCTTTCTTTGTGTTTGTTGTTTTTCTAACGAATTGTGCATCAGATAATGGCATTGGTTGTCTTTTTTGTAGTTATAATAACCATTTTTGCAGGTGAACATCATATTGGGCGTTTTCTGTTTTTTTTTTTCATATCTTGCCTGCCTCCTTATTGATTATTGTATCGTGTTTTAAAACATAAATGCAAATATGTTACACTGATGGCTAGCTCTTTCTTCCAGCAGCCTGCTGGCACTAGAACACATGCACCACACTGTACACTGTATGCTTGTTGCAATAACTTTCCACCTCTATAGCGAGAAATAATGTTCCATTGTGTCTTCCGGTTTGTTGTCTTTGTGAAACGCACATGATAGTTTTTCCCCTCTGTATTTGTATGTTTTTAACCTCACACACACACACACGACCCCTCTCCTACAGTAGTGTGTAATTTATTTGTTCTTCTAAAATGATATTGTTTAATTTATTATACGCTTCTAAAATTGATTTCCATAGCCTTCGCTTCTTAGCCATTAACTCACGCCTTCGTTGCTTCATTGCTCACGCACTCGTCGTGAGGCGTGAAACAGGTTGCTCACCCTTTGCTCATACAGTGAGCTTTCTTCTTTTCGCTTCCCATTTTCATTCTACAGCTATGTTTATGCTACCTTTAATCAGATTTGTCATCATCGCTCCTCCTCGCACAAAACGGGGTTACACCCAGCCTGCTGCACCCCCGTACGGTTTGACAGTTGGCTCGCGAGGAACGAACAATTGAATGGGTTGGTCCTTTTAACAGCGTGTTGGCATGTGTGTATGTGTTGGAATGTGTGTTGAGAGTTGATTGATTTGTGTCAGTTTTTCGAGCTTTCATTTCGAGATTAGACAGTGTTTTTCTGTTTTGTTTTTCAGTTTTCTTTTGTCAATAGTTTCAATTCTACAGTAGCTTTAATTAGGGTTTTAAACATTTCCTTTTTTTTACTTTATGCCGTTTTATTTAATAACTTTTACTTACTTACTTCCTTACTGCATCCGGTTGGATTTTAATAATATGTCTACCCGTGAGGGAGATATGAATACCATCTTGTATCAGTGTGTGTGTGTTTATTCTTTTTTTGTTTGTTGCTTTACTTGCTTCATTCTTTTCGTTTCGTTCATTTTTCTTAGCTTTATACTATTTATGTATGTTTTTTTGTTTGTTTTCTCTCTCTCTCTCTCCTTCTCCTTTGTAAATTTTCAATAGTTTTCCTTTCACTTCATGATCTACCTTTGTGTTGGTTTTGTATAAGTTACGACATAGTAACAACAGTTTCCCTTATCGAACTGGACAGTTTTGTTTTGTAGATTTTTGCGTTTCGATTTTCCTCTATCCAAAGGGAGTTGAAAGCCTAGGATATAGGGCGGCCGGTTACAGTATTGGTATTAACAAGGCTCCGAATGCTTTCCAACACCCAACACTGTTCAATTTGGTAAGAGAGGTCTGTTCGACTGCTTCTAAAGGATGTCTATACTATGTGTGAGCGTGTGTGTGTGTATGTGTATATATCGAACTACAAGCTAAGGTTCATCTACAGTAGATGCGAGCTCACTCTCACTGTGTGCTTTTGTGCCTTCACATCGGTAATAAGTCTCGTACGGGGAAGGGGGGGGGGGGGGGGGGGGGGGGGGAATATGACTGTGTTCTTGCGTGTGTGTGTGTGTTTTATATAAAAATTGATTATCAAGTCGGGGTTTAGAGCGCGGCTCTAAGGTTGGGTTTTCCTCGTTTAGGATGTACCTTTACTTACTTCTAACAGCTACCGTGAGGTTACGGAGCGATTTTTTACAGTAGCGTTTTATTTAATCGTTTTGCTTTTTTTTAACATATCGCTTAATGGTGAAGCTTTCGTTTGAACAACACAAAATAAAACTATTTTTACCATACCATGAATTTAACATTTAAATGATTGAAACTATTAGAATAAAATTAATTAATATCTTTTCGGTTTTACACATTTTTTTTATAAACTAGATATGGATTTCTAAATCAGTTTAGATTTTAATGATTCAAAGCAAACTAAAACTGTGGTGGGTAAATCCAGCCTTAATGGATAATCTTTAACCTTTTGTAATGATCAATGAGCTTTTGATTTTTTTTGTTTAAAAAAAAATAACCCAAAAAACTGTTCAAAAGCATTTTATTCATTGATTTCGAATTATACATAATACACAGTATCTTACACTTTGCGGATTGTAGTTTCGCGATTGTATTTTTTTTATCTCCATTCCCTCATCTCTTGTGTGCAACATGCAACCATGAAGTGCACACACAGGGAATGATTTTTCTTACATAGCTCATTAATTTCACTATCTATTGCATGTACACAATCATCATCGGCCATTCTCAGCTTAGTGAGCGCTCTTCATTCTTTATAAAAAAGGGCAACCCCTTGTCAGCCCACCCCCCTTGTAGCTAGGTTCCGCACTAAAGTAAACTAATTCCCTCAATCGGCAAGCATTATGTGGTTTGAAGCTCTACTTGATTTCTAGATTTTTTTTTCTCATTAATTTGTTTTGGTTTTACACAAACACAACGCAGCCGGCATGGTGAGAGCGATCGCGATCGTGTATCGATCGTGAAGCCCTTCGCCGACCGGTTGTGTTTTTTAGCTCGTCAATTCTCGGGTCCTTTTTCTTTGTTTCGGTGCGTACTTTAGTACGCACTCTTTTTCTCTCTACCTTTTTCACATCGTTTCTTTTTTATGTGTATCTTTGTCTCTATACAAGGGAACGTGCTTGATACTTTAATGGGCATTGCGGGGGTGTAGGGTGGGGTCTATCAATGCGTTGCTTACTAAAACCTACTTAATACTACCTTTATCAGCCTTCCGCCGTCGCCGCCGCACTTCGTGCACGTTCGTGATCGGTGTTGATCGGGTTTTTGTGTGATCGCATTAACTGCCTTCATCGTCCGAACACCGATCCGCACGGTTCACTGTGGCGTCACGGTGCGTCAATGAGTGTCATTTTGCTTCCAATACACATTTATTTTATTTACAGAGATACACTACTACTACTACGTCTCCAATCCGCTGCTCGATCGAACGCTCCAACACCTCCCAACTGTTGCATTTGCGAGACAATAGGTAAGGAGGGGTTTAGATGCGGTGAATTGTGCTCACTTTTCTTAACATTACATTAACAATTTGTACAAAACGAGACAGAAAAATCATGAAATCATGGAAGATGGGATAGATGGGGATTTAGATTCTTATCCTTTCCTGACCACCCAGGTGACACATTGTTGCCACATAAAAGGTTGAAGGGCATGGTGACGCAGGGGCATTTGCAAGTGTGTTTTTGAGGGGGAAAGGTATTATTGTGGCGATTTCGGTCGCCAAGTGTCGGTGAAGAGTGTGATTAAAAAGGCACGAGGAAATTTCTTGTTTAGTGTAGTTTTAGTGATTTGTCGATGGTGGATCCTTCTAGAAGCTCTACGCGTGGTTGTGTTGCCCGTAGTGTTTAGTTTTAGTTGTTGTGAGCTTTTTAGAACTAATAATTTCTAATCAGTAGCTTAAAGTAAATAATTGTTACGATCAAGCCAATTTAGAGGGTTGAAGTAATTATAAATAGAAATTTCACATAAATTATGTGTTAAAAAGCAATGTTTTACTCTTGAATGGTATAATTGGGAGGAATATTGAAAAGCATGCCCAGGAAATCGCTTGTAATGATGATTGACCCACCAAGGGGTAAGAAGTGCTCATACAAAAATATTGAATGCTTGTCACCAAACAAGAAATGCAAACAGGTCCAGTCGTGGCTGCTTAAAGGAGCACTATCTCTCAAGATAAACCCACAAATGAACTCTGAATTTACGCAGGCACTCCGGTCTCAAGGGCCGAAACCTTCTCGTAGCCTCCTCGTTCCTGTGAAATAGCGCATTCCTCTTAATCGACAAAGTAATTCAATGCGATTGGATTTTTTCCTCTAAAAGCAAAAAATAACATTAAAGAGAACGCAAAGAAGCGCTTGCTTTTGATGCCGATCGATACAGATTCACCACCAGGGGGGCATCTGTTGCGCTGCTTATTAGCTTTCGCACATCATTATGCTTTCCTGCGAACACGGGGCGGTGGGTTTGAGCCTGCTCGAGGCGCTTTTCTTTTCACGAATGATGGAGAACGTACCTTTTGTCCTGCGGTGACACAGCTGTTCGACCGTGTCGAAGGTTCATTAATAATGCTTGCCGTGTCAGCAAGTGGATTGATTTTTAGTAGTCTTATCCGTTGGTGGCTATTTGAAATGTGTGGCTTTTGTGCTTTTTTTTTCAATTGATTTTGCAATTTTTAAAATCGTTCAATTTAGCGGTTTTGTCATTTGATGTACAATTTCTACAATACAGATTGCATTTGCCAAGCGCCTGTGTGTAGGCAATGCTTTAAGGTTAGGAAAAGAGAAAGAACATATAAGTTGCATACATTTAGGCGCTTTAATTTCGAAATTCAAATCAGCCCACATTTTGACGCGAAAAAATATTCTGATTAACATTCAAAATACAAATTGAAGCTGTAGTAATGGATATTAAAATCTTGAAGAGATCTCTCAGGTTGAACTTTGTAGTTATATTTAATGAATCATTTGACGAACAACATAAAACATTGTCACACAAATCCTGCACAATCTGCAGAATGAGTTTTGAAATAAAAATCCAGTACTGAATCAATGCATCAACAAGCTCATTTATAGAGGCATTCAGCACGGGAAGCAAGTTATGAGCGAACATAATTACTAGCATACCGATACAATCTTAAAGTGAAACAGCACCTCCTCGGAAGCTGCCCAAGCACCGAACGCAACCGACCGACCGATGGCGTGGTAAATTAAATTATCTTAAGACCCGGAGAAAGTGTGTGTGTGTGTGTGTGCTTTGGTCGCGCGTACACTCAGTCGGTCCTTTATCGATGTATCGATTTGAAAACCCCCGGTGTGCTCACCGACACTTAGCTTAGCTTCACAGCAGAAGCAACTCGCCAACTAATCCCCACCTCAGCAGCACCAGCAGGGGCAAAATTGAGTGGTCTGCGTGTTTGTGTCTGTGCGTGCGTTTCTGGAAAATGGAGAACATTATCCACCCCGGACACCAACGTTGCTCGTTGATATGAAGCGATGGCTCTAAAATGATTACGATGTGATTATTCGCTGCGTTGCGCTGGACAGCATCCTGGCGGAGGCCTGGGTGCATGGGTGCAAAAGTTCATAATTGAATTCTTGATTACTATTGACGCTCGTTCGCTGGCTTCGTTAAGGAAGAGGGTGAGACCCAACGCATCAAAATCATCATCAGCAACACTGGACTATCGATCAGCGGCAGGGTTTCGTCATAAGCGAACGGGTACACTTTGGTGAACATAGGCGCGTGGTTTGAAAAATGATCACCAACAAATCCTGTCCGTCCTTCGGGAATCAAATTATTAAATCTTCCATCAACATCGCCATTTTGCAGCTTCCCAACCCAAAGTGCCGGGTCAAGGTTCACTCATTCACGGGGATGAGAATAGTGCATCAAACTGTGGGGTTTCCTTCACACGCGAACCCGTGGGAATATACGTGGGTAAAAGCCCATCGTGGTGTATGAGTTTATGTGTTAATTGGTTGACCCGATTGTGCTGGGTCACTCTCTAGCAGCGATGGCTCCTGGGTGGCTGGAAATCAATTACCCGTTCGTGTATGAAGTGGATGGAATCAGATGTAGTGCAGTTGTTGTTTTTTTTTCTCATGTTGTTTTCACACCAGCAATAACGATGGCATTGTATTGCAGCAACAATGTAGGTTGCATTCTGATGAAACAATCTTGTTCCATGTAAAAAATATTGCAAAACACTGCTGAGATACATGTGTATAGTTGATTGCAGCATAATTACTGAACACTTGGTTTAAGCTATGTTTAATATCTTGGACATGATTTCAACGTCGCAGCTGCTTAAGATCAAACGACATCTTCTCCGCGTTGTCGTCAAAGAAAAGCTGATAAGATTCTCTTAAGCTGCTTACAATCAGCTGTGGAAATGATTTTTTTTTTGCTATCATTGAGCATTGTGATTAAGCACTAGTGCAAGCGGATGGTAAAATTTCGAACGAAGAAAATATTATCACAATTTCCTTTCACGAGAAAGAAGTCTTTCGTCTTTCATTTTATCATTTTTAAGTAATAAAAAAGAATAGGTACTTATGTTGCTTCTTACAAATCCTGCACCTTTACTAAGTATAACAAATAGAGTAAAATAACATATTGCATACCTGTAGGCGCTAAGGAGGACCATATCAGTAATAATTTTATGGGATTCGCTTTTTGAAAAAAAAATAGTAACAAAAAAAGAATAAATTTTTAAATGTCTTCAAACGCAGTTTTTAATTAAATAAAAAAAGAATTAACTATGAAAGTAACCGCAATATTTCTATTGTCTACATGTATACAAAATGAGTATGTTATTTATTGAATGTGGAACGCCTAAATGCACACACAGCATGGTTTTTTGATAGTTAACGATGGTGTTTTACCAAAATGTCATTGTAACATTTATATTTCAAATGATTTGATGTTTTTTTTTCAGTACAATTTAATATTTGACGTTGAGCCAAAATTCGGTTATGCTTTTTGTCAAACCAAATTCATGCCTCTTTTTAGAAAGCATCACTTCCAAAGGCATCTCAGAAAGAATACAAAAGAGAAAAAATAATCACCACAAAATGGTCTAAATATTAAATTAAACAGAATTAGAATATCTCATGCCATTTCCGTGTTTCGGAAGAAAATTCAGAAAAGCCTTCTAGGTTTGTTGTCCCCTTCTTTTTAGCATCACAAACCACCTCATCGTTCCCTTCACCGCCCTATACAAACGTCCTTCCCTGGAGTGTTTTTTTGTTGTGGTTAATTCCTCTCGTCCAAATGTTCTTATCATTGTGGCGTAATAAAAAAGGTAAAAATATTCGGTTTCGCTTTCCGAATTCTGCCACGTCAAAGTCTTTCGCCGCCGTGTACGCGCGTACACAAATGGAGAACAAACAAAACTGATGTGCGGGAAATGGACGGAAGCTAGCTTAATGCTAAAATAAAGCTAGCTCAAAGATCTGTCCACGTCAGCAGAAAACGCTGAAGCGCAAAAGAAAAATGAAAATAAAAGCAGCTCTGGGCAAGCAAGGAAAGCAACTCACCACCCCCATCCTGCACTTCCCTTTCTCAGGGGAACTATCGTGGCAGGAGCGAAACCACGGTTTGTCCAAAGGGGAGAGTATGCTTGGGCAGCAAAGGAACTAGAGCAACAGGAAGGAGCTCGAAATAAACGAATATGAAAGCACGAGCCCTGATGTCTTTATCTTGGAATTAGGGCATGGAATTAAATTACAACTCCAAGCCCTCCATGCGGTGTGATCTTTTCTTGGCGCGAGTACGTTGATTTGGTGTACGGAGCTGCGAGTGATAAGATTAAAAGCGCGTCCCGATGAATTTTCACTTTTCTGTTTTCCATCGGTGCGAGGAGGATTGTATTGTCCTGGTGCCGTTATCATTATTACTGCTTAAAGCACGGTAAGAAACTGCTTTAAATCACAATAAGGCAGATGGAATGTAAAAATAGGTTTATTTCTATTTGAAAACTTACAGGAAATAAGTTTTTTTTTTAACTTTGTAGAGCGGTGTGAAAAACATGTCCAATGCATAAACCTATTTTTGAAATAAAATTACAAAACAAATTTTTTGAGTAACCAGAACCAAATAAATTACTAGCCTACATTTAGGCTTATATTACTGTTACCTCCCTGTTACTGTTAGAGCGCCCGAAGGTATGCAAAAAACAATCATTCCTTCATTGTTGAACAGATTTAACTTAAAAGCTGCATATTTGCTGTGCTGAGATTGTACGAAATAATTAAATAAGTCTTGTTCATGACTAAAACAAATCGTTAGAAGTGTTTCATTTCCGGGGCTGTATCTTCAACTGAACAAGATGAATGGTTCATTTTTTCCTGAACTTTAATATACAATCATTTTCTAGCAAAGAAATACTTCTAAATTATGTTTATTTGTTTTGGCGAAAAATAATCAACTAGATAATTTGCTATCGAATATTTGAAGTCAACTAAGTCTAACTCCATTAAATACGGAATTAAACAGTAATCTAAAACTCTTTTGGAATTGAAACCTGCCATTGAATAGATATACCCCTCCATTTTCAGTGAACACTTCCACCTCAAAACACATTACCAATTATTTTTCCAGTGTTACGGTTCAGTTGGTAGTACGAAAATAGTTACAAACATTGTACCAGCTTGCACTAGTAAGAAACCGGATTGCTTCGGGGCAAAACAACTCACTACGAGGACTTTTCAATAACAAGCTAAATTGATGCAACAGCATTTGTGGACGGGCCCGGGGGTTGAAACGCACGTAGCAAGTGAAAACTTTAACGAAAAATTGCAAAGTGCGACGAAAGGAGCGGGTAGTTCGCGTGCTCCATCATTGAATTGCCACGGGTGCCTGATGCCATTAATTAAAAAGTTTATTTTATAATTCCGCATTTATGCTACTCCACCGTCGGTGAAGCATGGCAACAGTCACAATGATGGATAGGCGAATGGTTCCAGCGAAAAACGGGATCGCTCGGACGGGTATGTATAAAATGTATCACGAACGATCTGGAGCAACTGCTACACCCTGACACAACGAGGGGACCGGGGCAAGCAAAGGCGCACTGAAGCACTGAACTAACAGAAAGGATTGCGTTTCTTGGCAATTGGAATCGCTTCTTTGCTTTCCTTCAAAAGTTGGTCGGGTGAGGCACGTCTTGCACGTTGCATGCTGCTCCAGCTCAACAATATCTCATCAGTATTTCTGTGCTAGCGTCCGCTGCGTTCGGGTTTAGCATAAAGGGAAGAATTATTTTTCCTTCTTCCCTGCTCAAGCTTAGTTTGGTTGTTATGTGTTTCCAAGGTTGCCCACGCCGGACCACCGTTTCAAGGGTTGTATCGCTGTATCGCACCATGTTTGCCTTATGCGCGCCGTCCATTGAACCGTTAAGCGTAATGCCAAATCGGGCATGATCGTGGGAAAGAACCAAAAACAATCTCAAAATCAATGCAAATCATACCGGTGCACCCATACTTGGCATGACTGGCGCTGGTGGAACCAACGTTTGTTGAAGGATTGAAAAATGTTGTGAAAATAAAAAAAAACACAAAAAATGGAAATATTAAAAAATGCAACCACTAAAGTGCTGTTTGCGTAGGGCTATTATTGTTCCTTCCTGCTTCTCAAATGTCCGAGCTTGAAGGGTATACCGGCCTAGCAGTTTCGAAACCCCTTAGCGCTACTTGCTCATGCATGAACAAACGTTTCGGTGAATATTTTTGCCGGTGAAATGGAAAAACCGAAAAATGCAGATCAAATTTCCACCACACTACTGGACCGTTTTGGGCTAAAGTAGTGGCGTGAATCGAGCAATACTAAGAAGTGTGGAATGCTTTTTTAGACTCGGTGCGCACATACCAAGAAGTATGGTGTATCCCGTCCAACTTTCTGCTCATATGCTCACATGGAAGTAGCTCATACTGTTTCGCCCATACATTATTAGTTCCTCTTCGATGAGCAAACAATATTGTACGACCACAAAGGGCTTTCTATCAAGCGCGAAAAATCATAAACGGTAAAAGAAAATCATAATTTGGCATGTTCAGCTCTTGTTGAATATTTGAGTGGAAGGAAGGAGCATATATTGGATTTTTCTTCTTTTCGTAACTCTTTTGGCTTGATCGTACATTAGCTATTTAATCAAAAGAAGCTTTAAACGTGTTGTAAATTATAAAATTGTTACAAAGTAAAAACAGTCCAACAGACTTCCTCACTAGCAACCAGTTACATACTTTCTACTACTGACCTTGGATTTTCTATTCCACCAATCTTAAAGCTGATTGACACGTTCATTACTGCTACGGACTTAGGAGAGCACGGGTTTTCATCGCAGGGTAGGCAAAAATATACACAATTTGTTGTGAGAAGACAGTGCTTACAGGTCGAGAGATACTCGTGTGCTTCGATTGTATGGGACAGGTCTCACTTCAAGTACGCAACTTCAAAGTATAAACATTCACTTTTCGCTCCTTCTTTTTTTCCTTTCACCGTTTCAGTTCATAGCGCTTCTCTTAGAATGAAATCTTGATAGAGTAGTCATAAGAAAAATATAGACTTTTCAATAGTTCACTTTCTGTTTCCTTGGAGTATTCCATCTGCTTTCATATTCCGTTTTGTGTTTGCCACTTTCAAATACTCTGTTTTTACTATACTTGGATTGTTGTCCCTGCTGTTTCCGGGTCCGGCTAATAATGGATCTAGCACCGTGTGTGCGGATCTCTCACGGCAATTCATTCGTATCGTATGTTATACTTATTGTCACGAAAGTGTCGCCACGAAGAAATAGAAACAGAAGATAGCACCGTTTTGTTTTGTTTAGTTTTTGCGTGAAATTGTTGGAGGAAATGTGATTCAAACATGAGGGTAAATAGTTGGTAGTTGAATTTATAACTCGTTTCGCTTTGTGTTAAAACTCGCTCGAACAAACCGTCTAGAAACAGAACAGAAAAGCTATAAAGTTATTTGTAAAAGCTGCCAATTGCTAACCAATGTACATTCGTTTATTTGTTTTCTCCTTAACATTTTAGCATTTGCTTTTTTTGTCTAATGCAAAATGTTACAAATAAAACTCTCTACACTACATTCGGATTGGTTAAGCGATCTAATCTGTTTGCTTTGCTTTGTTTTAAATCTGTGTTTAAATGTACATTGTTTTTCTTTTGTTTTTGTTCAGCGGGAAGACAAGGTTCACTTATACATATAATCGTAGGTGCGATCGTAGTTCAATAGGTTACTTTCTCACCTGCGTACTCACTCCAATGCTTTGTGGGTTTTTTGTTGTTGTTGCTTGTTTTGCTTTCTTTCACATCTAATGCTAATGCGTTAATAATGTTTGCCTGATGTCCATCGAAAGTTTCTTAAAGCATGCTTGATAGAGAAGATAAGAACGAAAGAAAATAAAATAATACATGTCATACTTACGCATCACTAAACACGAACAAAGTTTATACTAAAATAAATGAAATAACACAGTAAATCTAACAAAAAATAGCAAAATTTGTAAAAATAAGAAGAAAAACGAAATTAAAGCGAACAAAACAACAGATTTCGGCGTAAAAAAAACAATTATTTAACGGAGTTTTGTGTTTTATGTGTTTATTTGTATGCAAACTTGTTCTCCCTTTATTTTACGAGACTTTTTTGCCTTTCCTTTTCACTTGCATAATCATAATAATAAGAGAAAAAGAGAAAAGTGTTCCTTATGGGGTTTTAGTAATCGCGTTTCGATCCACTAACCTACAGCATTAACCTTACTTAATGATTTCGTTAAATAATGATATAATTCAAATGACTTCTGGCCTTCCTTTTGCTCCTGTCCGATGAAATGATTCCAATGATGATATAGAATACTTTAAACTCGCTATCAATTTGTGACTAATTTTGGTTGTATGTATTTTTTGTTTTGTTTTTTCGTTTTTTTTCAACAAATAGTAAACTGAGCTTGATTGTACATTGTAAAAGAGGAAAAAAAAAACCAAGAGATGATACGAATTTTGCGGAAAAGATTTAAAAGATATTACTATACCACATTGCCTACCTTTAGGGGCATTTCATGTAGACGTTACAAAGACACGGCCTAACTTTAGGGGCAAACTGTTGTCCTTGCGATTGAATGTGTATGTTTATACTTGTGTTTGTGTATGTATAGATAAACAATACATTTGGAAACATTTTGGAAACATAAGAAGAAATACAAAAAAAAATAAAAAAAACAGTTTAAAGGAACACAGTAGAAGGTTTTCCTGTCACCGGGGTCTCTGCGCGGTGTCTCCTCTCTATTCCTATTCGCTCTTCAATATACACAAGGAATAATGTTTCTTTACAGTGCTACTTACATTTCGTTAGTGTGTATGTGTGTTCTTACTGATAATACCTACTCTACATGAATGTGTAGATGTATCTCTGGGTGTGTGTGTTTTATGAGTTTCAATTCACTTCATTACTACACATGGCATTTGTTTCATTTGGTTTTTCTCCGTTTTCCGTTCCGGCCCTAGTGAAAGCAATTATACTGCTTGCGCAGCATTTCCCTAATCGTGTTGTGTATGTTTCGAGTTTTAAACTAAAACTTGTTCAATAAAGTAACCGATAAAGTAATGAATAATACCGAATAATCCAGTTCGTTTGCAATTTCTTATGCGATTAAATAGAAACGAATGTACTAAACGCACATACCTTGCATGCAGAATGCTTGATCAGCCGAGGAGAATCGTCCACGTTTTTGCCGTGCGAATTTCGTGTGCTCCCAATTTCAATTTACGTTTTAGGTGGGATCGATAGTTCTTCCTCCTGGCACCCTTAAAACATATTCACAATGTTCCCGCGCTTGCTACTACCACCTTGCTACGTCCACCACTCGCACGCTTCTTCGAGTTCGAGTGTGCCGCGCGTTGCGTTCGATATGATTTGTTTCCCTGTTCGACATTATTATGCTCGATGTGATTTCAGCCTAAAGCGCACAACACTACTACAGCAGATTATCACTAGTGTTGAGCCATCCATCGTTTACCGTATGCTTTTGCTTCCTCTGGCCCACACACTGGCAACGCGTGGTCGTATCAAAATCACATTTCATCGTCGTTTGAATCCGTTCGTGTGTGTGTGTGTGTGTGTGTGTATGTTTGTGTCTTGAGTGTTGTTACACCGTGTACACCGTGTGTCTGTGTGAGCATCGCGACTTTGTTGCACCAGGTAGGTTGCCCCTTGCTTGCCGGCCCGGGGAACGGGGGTTAAAGATTTTGAAAGACTTTCACTCAAACAGCTGGGACTTTATTCCGACCGGTTGCACTAATTTCTGGTCAGCGTTTTCGTTCGCTTGGCCGTCATCAGCCGGACTGGATCAGCTAGAACGGTGTGCGGTTGGGCTGCGTGGATTTCATGGAATTGTTTGTGTGTTTTGGAGTAGGAAGGTGCAATGTATGGTATGGTGCAGTGAGTCGAGGGGGTAGTATCATTTCGTGTTCATTACGAAAGGAATAGAAAAAAGAGCATTGTTTTACTTTCGATTGCTCGATCGCATTTTTTGTTTCAAAATCCAATTTTACAGGTGGTGAAAATACTCACTGCAAATGAAAAGGGAAGAGAGAAAGAGAAGAGAGAAAGTATGTTAGCAATAGAAATGGCGGCTGATTGATTCTCTTTTTAATTATCAAAGAGTTTCGGGAGATGTATTTGAAAGTGCTTGTTTTGTGTTACCTCAAATGCACTGAACAAACAGCAATGAAACAGTCCAAAGCAAACAAATAAACAAATAGAAAAAAGGTGTAAAATGTTGTACAAA
>KI920429.1:18668-32205 GCA_000473525.2 Anopheles melas | reverse complement strand
CGCCGCCGGGGGACATCTACCACTATCTGCTGGGATGTATCGGGTAACGGCGTAACCTCTTGACAGCACACGGCGCGCGGCCGCTGTAATGCGGTGATGCGTGATTTTTCCTCGATTTTACAACGACCAATGGGGAGGTGGTATGGGTTGGTTTTTTCCTCGGTCCAATGGACCCTTCCCCTTCTCTTTTTGCGGTTTGTCTAGAAAGTGTATCCTTAACCCCCGGTAACACACTGTGCCGCCGAACGTGCTAATGTTTATCGGAGTCAATTTATCAAATCAATCGAACGCCGGCACGTAGCGTGCGGTGCGGCCAGAGCTTTTCCTCGCCTTTTGCTCTCGGGTGCCACATGACTGCGGGTTTTCTTCCTTCTTTTTCCTTACTTACTTTCTGCTCCGGTTTTGTCTGTTGGTTCCTGTCAGCACCTTCCCCCGGCCTCTTTAGCGCTACCGCCGCTTTTCCCACCAATCATCCATTACGTTCGATTACGGTGCACAATTTTTGCCCGCTATCTTTGCAACGATTGTTTAAAAGTAAAATAACACAAAAAAAAAAACACACACAACCTCCCAGTGGCTTTTCGTTCTTTCGAGCGCGCGTTTAGGCTGCCTTTTTGTCTGCCCTTTTGTGTTTTGTAGCTTGAGGAAGAAAAAAGCTCAATCGTTTTGTGCTACTTTATATTTTTATCCTCCCATCGATGATACTCATCCGGCAGAGGAGGGGGGAGCATTGGCGTTTGCGCTGCGTCAGTGCGAAGCGCATCTGAATGGAACCGTTGACGTCATAGGCGAGTGGATATCGAAAAGCATCCACTACCGCTGTGGCAGCGCCTTCGATTAATTCCGGTGTCTTTTTCAAACTGTCCTAGAAATAGAGAACGGCGAAGGGAGCTTCAATAGCACACGAAGGACACGGAGAGAGAGCATTTGGGGGGGCGCAAAGTTTGGTGTTGAGTAAAGTTTATTCTTTTGTCGGTGACGACTAATGTGTTTTTGTAGCGTTTAAGATACATTGTTCGGGTGGTGTGTTTGTACATCGTACCAGTAAAGTTTGGTAATGTCCGTGTCGTTGTCCAAGTCTAAAACTTTGCGAAATGTTCCAGAAATATTCGAAAGTTCAAACGAGGTCCTAGTTGGTTTGAAAGGAAATATATTCTATTGGACGTTTACTAAGAAATGTCTAACATAAAAGAAGACACCGTTAGTAACCACAACAGAGCTTCCAATGGAACCACTTGGGCTCTTTAATAATAGATAATAATATCCCAAAATAGTAAACTATTTTCGTCTTCGCCTCACCGTTGAGTGTGTCCTCGCATTAGCTAAACGAAGCTCTTTAGAGCGCAGAGACTCCCCTTCGGAGAGTAAGAAGAACGCGCTTGTGTCCTTCGCAGGGCTATTTTCCATTGTCTGCGGTTTTAGCCCCGCACGACAACAATCCCTGTTGTGTTGGCCCCTTGGTGGCTCGCGTACACAGTTCAAAGGACATATTTTAAAGCCCGCTGCAGCTGGCGGGCTTTGTGGTGAGATTTGATTATTTTCGGGAGCAGCGTTTCTACGTCTTAGCCTGGTCTGCAGGAACTTTTTGAAGTCACTGACACGTCCTGCTACACTGCCACCTCTCCCTGTATCTCCTAACGACCCTGTGGTAAATGCTTTTCAACAAGTCAATAACCTTACTGCTTATTGTT
Organism: Anopheles melas; assembly: GCA_000473525.2. Lineage (NCBI taxonomy): Eukaryota > Metazoa > Arthropoda > Insecta > Diptera > Culicidae > Anopheles > Anopheles melas. The sequence goes on along the minus strand of KI920429.1, from coordinate 30,514 downwards.
GCAAACTGCTAGGACCAAAAGCTGTGGGCTACGGTTTTCCATCTAGCGCAACCATTTTCCATTTCCACCGCGTGCTTTCGGCACGGGAGAAGAGAAGCAATTACAAGTACTACTGAAGGCTCATTCCAGTTACATCATGTCCCGACAGCTTACCGACACAAAGGAGGTATGGATTCCATAATTAATTTTTGTAATGACCTGCATGAAAATTTGAACCAACGTGTGTGTGTGTAGGTGTGTTTGGGTATGTGTACTGTACTCTGGAGCTCATTTGTTTTTTTGTACATGCTCAGACTTCAGGCTTACATAAGAGCTAAAGTTGCTACACTCGGGAAACAAATGGGAATCTCCAAACCCCAATGGTTTCGGAACATGGGAGAAACAGACCCGTTCAAGCTGTGTATGTGTGTGTCTGTATTTCAGTAGCTTCAGGAAATACCTGTACATGTACACACAAACACACACACACACACACACTCACTTACCCGCATGATGGTCCGATCCTGCTGTCGCTGCTAGTACAACCAAAAAAACAAAAAGGATCGTTTCGAAACCCAAAGCCAGCCCGGGGCGAATTAATTTTCCAAGAATGCAAAAGACTGGGGCTTAATTGGAAAACAATTTCGGTTAGGTAATTTTTGGGGATGCTTTTCGCCTCCCCTCCCTTGGAAGTGGTGGGTGATTGGACGGGGACACCGGCCGGAAAATGCTGCCGGAACGGAATGCCAGCCGAAGCGTGGTGATGGCCGCAAAACAACGGGAGACGTTTTTGTTTGGGAAAAACGTTATATATGGTGTATGTGTCGGCTGTGTCTCGTGTATGTGTGTGTGTGTGTCTGATGGGGGGATGGATGGATGGATGGCTTTGGCAGTCCTGAACGATGGTGTTGTTCTGTTCTGTGTTGGATGGGTTTCGATTCTCTTTGTTTCAGGAAGTGTTCTGCGCTCTGTACGTGTTTTGTTTTCTTTCTTCTGTCCATTCCTGGCTGCTAGTTTCGCTCGCTTGGGCTTTCCATTCTCATTTCCAACTATAATTAACTCTACTGCGGTTGCTGCTGCTGCTGCTGCTGCTCCACTTTCAATCACATGTGTGCCGTCGAGTGCACAAGCGGCACCAGGCCACATGTTGAGTGCTGGAAAATACACACAGACACACGCGAGGCGGACGCGATTAAAGTTAGCTGTAAGCACCCTTACCACAGGCGGGTTTAGGTCTCCTCGCCCCAGAAACACTCGCCCAAAAGGTCAGCTGGGAGAAAATTCGTTTGACAATCATAAAAAAGTACGACGAGGATGGCGACGCACACCGAAATTATTCATCCGTTAGCGAAGGCATCTTAATCAGGTTTTACGTCCGTTTTGCGTCCGTTTTGCTTGGTGTTGGTGTACCAAATCGCATTAAACTGCTTCTGGGTTGGGTGTTTCGCCCGCTCTCCCCTCAGCGTTGGTAGGTGGCGGCGCAGGTATAATTCTTGTTAATTTCCTCTCGAGGGGATACTGTTTTAAAGCCAGCATTAACCCTTGGCTGTACCGTGCGCGAGCAATGGGGTGGGGTTGTTTGTTTTCCCGCGCGAAAAATCGGGGGCAGTAGGCTCGGGGGGATGAAAACTTGCCAATGATTCGACGAATTTTGGATGTTTGCCGGTAAAAGTGGTACAACGACGGTGTTGAGGACATTTTATTGGAAGAGAGGGCCTCGAGAAGAGGAAGCAGCTGTGGATGAGATACGGATCGGTGCAAATCTCAGAATTGAACCTGCGCAAAATAGAAAACTCTTGGAAAATTGGGAAAACTTTACGCAATTTGGATGATTCTATTTATTGTGAATTTGCTTTCAAAATTACAAAAGCAAAGTGGAAGAAAAATTTGTTACATTCTATTTATTTTTTTCCTCAAAGTTTTCGATGATCGATCCCGAATTGGCCAATTCTTGGAATAAATGCTTGGGATTTGGATTGAATGGTTCTGACACTTTGTTCTTCCGGTTGAAACCATTCCAGGTGTTCGGGCATCATCCTAACGTTAGATATTTGAATGTCTTCTACTTAAAGCACGGTGTCCTACTTACCGCCTAAGGGTTAACCCTATCAAACATCAGAAACGCCGTAGTCAGTTAAAAACGGTAGTCATTTGTCGATGGTGGTGACTCGGGTAGTGATCCCAGTACATTCGGGCCGTTTCCACTGGCGTTGTTTTACGATGCGATCGGCTTTATTATGTAAAGCTAAGTTTACATACTAAGAAAACCGCTTTCCCGCCCCACTGTTTTTCCATCCGCCCCATTCGGGACACTACCGCGGATGACAACCGAGTGGTGTAGAGGTTAGGGTAGACCTCCCCTCCCCCCGCCTGAAAGGAAACTGGCATCGGACTAAATACGGCGGCTTTCACAACCAAACATCCACAGACACACACACACACGCACACACACATACACAAAACTATTTTCAGCTCATCATTATGTCACGAGTTTAGGGTGCGACCGCTGTGCGAAGCAGTGGTACGGCGGCACTGCCCCGGAATCAGGGGAGGGGATCGGGTACAGATTAGGCCTAATAAAAACGTGAAAACAACGGAATCCCCCCGAGGTGTACCGAACCGGCCCGGTCCCGAGAGTCGTTTAGTTTGAAATTCAATCCTCTCAACAGGTTGTGGGGCTGACTGGGTCGGGTTTTTTGAGTGCGCTGCCGGTGTTTCACTGTGGCTCTTTGCGCAAAAAAAAACAACCAGCCAAGCCGCGGACAACAGATCCGATTGCGTTGATCCCTCCCCCCAGAGGGTTGGTGGTGGTGGTGGGGTAGGCATAAAAACCCCATCGCCAACATTAACGCCCGGTCAGCCCGTGTTGGGGTGGACCGAGACAACCCGAGACCCAGAAGTAGTCTCCCAGGAAAACCTGGGCTTGCTCTGCACCGACTGCGCAAAACGCACACAGCGCGGGCGAAAGCCTCCGGGGACCTTCGTTCGTTCGAGTGAAATCCATTTCCTACCATTTGCGTGGAAATGCGTCAGCGTGTGCTCGATTTTTCCGACTGGGCGGACGCACAGTTTGTCATTCGATTCCGATACGAAAATAGAGTCGAATTGAGTGAACGAGAATATATATATATATACACATGCGTCGTTTCTTATCCACATGCATAACTATGTGTACGTGGGGATGTGTAAACATACACGCACCACACGTGTGCGCCCTCCCAACCGCCGGTGGGTGATGCCGAGGAAAAAGTGAAAGAATTATTGCCCCCCCATCCTCCCATGCAGCAGCCATGAAGTGAGCAACAATAATGAAGCGGAGGACGGTTGGCGAATTCGTTTGCGCCACGTTCATTATTCATATATCCAGTTTCCGGTTTGCGCTATTAAGTTATGTATGAGCCGGCGCGCACACCGCTGAGGGCTGTAGGGAAAATTAAACTAAAAAAAAGGATCGAAATTATTTTTCTATCTTCACTCCGAACGACACCCCAACCCATCCCACTCGTTGCTGTGCTGGGAATAGCTACGAGCTGGAGGCGAACAAGTCTCGAACACCTATCCATCATAATATTGAGATGTGGTACAATGAAAAAGGCACCCATTTGGTCGTTCCCTTTCCCCCATAAAAGTTAGGCAAAAGTCCCCCTAACAAAAGTGGATAAGTTTTTGGATGAGCTCAAACTGACCCCTCCCCCCATCTGTCGGGGCCGAAATAATGGGAAGCGATGGGAACGAACTCATCAACAGTGACTTGATTTTGGCAACTGGAATAAAAACTACACGCGGTACATGTACACACAAAACCCTCCACCCCCGGTCCGGCTGGTTAAAAATTCATCACCGAGTGGAGTGGGTGAAAAATTCATCTTACAAAACTGAATAAATGATTTCCCAGTTTGTTATGGCTGGCTGGTGTGTGTGTGTGTGTGTGTGGTTTGCCGTTTATTATACATTTTTGCCTTTTTGTTGCCCTTTTCTCTTTCCTCGCTCGGGTTTCGTTTTCATCGCCTTCCCGGCATTTTCCTGGAGGTGATGGCCAGTTTCCGTGCGGTAATTATGCATTCCATAGTGTATGTCAGTGAAAATGTCCTTTGCTAGAATTAAGATATTTGTGTGTGTCTGCGAATGTGAGAATATCGAGCTGAAAATCACAAGGGCCAAATAATAAAATACCTCAACCGGCCACTCGACGATGGTGTGATCTGTTTGTGTTAACCATACGTTCCCTCTAGCTGGACCATTATGATTGGAAATGGAATGTAATGGGAAAAATAAGGGCAGTTGTCCAATCGTCTGAGTGTGTTCTTTCTAGAAAGAATGCAATTTGATTATGCTTTGGATGCGAACAAAAGCATTTGCAAATTAAAATACGCACAAAGCAGATTGTTTCATTGCTGTGGAGCATACCTTTTCTCTTCTACGAACAATTCAATCACCGAAAACTGGTTCGCTATTAATTAATTAATTGCGTTTCAAAATTTTAATTTCCCTTTTTTGCCATTAATGGTGTCGTACATTGGAAAGCGAAAAAGAACATAAAAACGTCAAACGCTCGTCCACGATGAATTTACATAAAGCGTCATTGTTTGTACGAATCATTAGGTGGTGGCAGTGGCTGGTGGGGCCAACACAACAATGCCCGCAACTAATTCGTGCACGGCCGTAACGAATGCCACACTTTTGTTGCCCTGTGTGGGGTCAGGACCCAGGACGGTTCCGTCTCACTCTTTCGTACTCTCTCCCTCTCTCTCTCTCTCTCTCTCTCTCTCTCTCTCTCTCTCTCGCTTCTTTTCTTCTCTTTCCGGTTCTTAATGAGGCATTAGATAGGCCCCAGGGGGAAAAGGGCAGACTGACACACGCACAAACACACACACATACACTCATGTACGAAACGAACGCCCGTTGCTCCCGGGTAAGTGCATACAGGTCAGGTGAAGATGTTGCGTCGGTAAAAGCGTGTTTAACTTCCGTTCCAAAACAAGTGTCAACACACATGCACACACGCACACCTATACGCTCATACACGATCAAACGACCACACCTACCGAGGGACGGCCTGATGACCACATCACAGCCACAACCATAGTCCGAACGGTGGCGGTCAGTTGGAGCGAAATTATGTTGTAAAAATAAAACTGCCCACTCGACCTACAGCAGAGCCGTGGTGCAGTTTTTTTTTTTGTTCGGTCCCTTGGGGGTTGGTTGAGGGGGAATAGGAAAGCGTCGTAACGAGTGGGCAGTGCGCCGGCATGCGATGGCCTCCGGGGCGCAAGGGCTCCAACCGCCAAGACAAGACAATCGAACATGGCAAAGGTCGAGGACAGTTCGCGATGGTCCCACCCCGGCTCGACGAGCATTAGACGGCTCGGCCACCTTTAGGCCAAATGGGCAACAGCTGAAGAGAGAGAAAGAGAATGAGCTTGATGATTATCGAACGTTCTTAGGTCCGGGGGCCTTTTTTCCCTTTTGGGACATTGTTTCCTGTCGAAGCTACAATACATACTAACAAACATTCCCCGTAGGGCGCAAACATGTGGTGGAAAGAAAGTGGATCACATTCCTTGTGCCCCCGGCGGTAAGATGTGTAGCGATGCAATAAATTATAATTACTTTACGCTGGCATGTGATCAACACCGCACACTCCCCGGATGGGATGCGTATTGTACCGAGAGAGCTGGGGCAATGATTTATGAATTTTGCTATTGAAATTAAATATTGTTTCTTTGTGTTTTGAAGTTGCTTCGATTTCTAGAGCATTCGGACAACTACGTGCAGTCCTCAAGGTTCTATGTTTTGAGTCAATAAGGCCTGAAGAGCTATTAAACACTGGTAGGCCCGAGGATAGATGATTAGCTGTTTTCTAGATACGAAGGAATGAATGTTTTGAATTAGATAACTAGAATTTGTAGCCTAATTCATTGGAAATATTTATAAAATTGAAAGTTGCGTTCCGCCATATTGCATTTTGAATCTTGTATACAAACATAGGAGCTATTTCTCTGTATTAATCCTTTTCAATAACTAATTTAGAAACTAAATCCCTTTAAACTTCTATGAATACTACATACATATTAAAGGTATTTTTGCTGTAAACAATCATCCGGACATTCGAGATCTGCAGTATCTTCGCCGTCCCCAGCAATAGCGGGACCCGGGGACACTCAGATTTGTAGGCAACATTGAAGTAACGGAACAAAAATATTGCAATACATTTTAATGGAATTCCACTTCGAATCATTGCTGATTGACGTTGGGAAAGGATCAACACCCGGTCCGGCCATTTGGTCATCTGCGCTAACAGTAGCCGATCTCGCTGTGCCCACACCACACCGTGCCCAACTGGGTCATGTGCCGGTGCTACAATTTAAATCATAATCAAAATAATAACATTGTTGCAAGCAAACAATAACTTACCCAACGGTAGCTCCTGCTGCAGCAGCAGCAACATCCTGGGAGTAGTTGCTGCATCCCATCGACGCCGTCACCTCTCGCTGTCACGCGAAATAAGCTGCCGTGCCGTTGTCCTGATTTTCACGCCACCGCGCGCAACAACCCACAGCAGCCATTGCAATTTAAATAGCTCTCTATCTCTCACTCGCTTCCCACCTGGATGACGGTTGCATCTTGTTATGAAAGGCTTTTGCAGATACGCCAACGTCCGGAGCGCGACGCTCACACGGCGCGCTTCGAGTGGGTGCTTGTGGGCCAAATCCGCATCAACGAAACCAGCACCAGTGTGTCGTAGGGCTTCCACTGTGTGCATCAGACGTTTCTTTTTTTTGGGGGGGGGGGGGGGGAAGTTACCTTGTATGCTGTACTCCGTGCAATGACTGGCATTTTATTTACAGCGTCGTGGCGCACAGTCAGGTAGAGCACCGTGGAGACGAACCGAACCGTCTAGGGATCTCTTCTGACCGTGGAAGCTGTCGTTGGAGAAGTAATTAATTCTACAAACATACCCGCTACTTGGCGTAAACATCCGACCATTCCTGTCTGTTCCAACCTTTTCATGATGTCCCAAGCCATATTGTGCTGCCCTATTCTTTTTCGAGATTCTTGTTACCGAACAAAGATGCGGCTGGAGCCACATTTTGCAGCACGATAAACCTAGCGGGGTTGATATTAGGTGTTTTAGTGTATCCTTCAGCTCGTCGAGCGGCAGTGGGAAGGTTATCTTAATTCTTGCAAAAGCTAAAATGATGATGACGTCTGTCCCAGGGACTGTCCGTTGGCGGTCGGAGGCTACAAGCGAGCTGTGAAAACATTACGCTTTTACGGAGGTAGGCAGCGGTTTTTGTGGCGGAGTTTCTAATAAAAGGTAGGCCGTTGCCCTCCGGAAGTGAACTCGTGCTAGATAAGAGACGTAGCAGGCAGCTCTTGAACCATGGGAAAGTATCATTATTATTATTATTAATCACCAGCACAATGTGCACCAGGTTCCAGTACGGTGGGTCTTTTTGGAGCCAGTGGGCTCAAGATCCCTGGGATGTGAAACACTTCGTCCATCGAATTAACATCTGCAATTAATTACTTTCTCTTGCTCCGCAGTCCTCTACAGCTCGCTCGGCTGGTGGATTTTTCAGCAAAAAGGACGCCCGACGCCTCCAACGCAAGCGGTGCTATTGTCCTTCGTAGAAACACCTTTTTGTGTGGAACCATCTTCCGGCTAATGTGCTCGTGATGTGCCGCTCCAAACATCAACACTCAACACTCGGGAGGGATAGAAGTGTATCTTTCAGAGTGTAATTAACATGGTTGCGTTTTGAAAAGGTTCATCGTGTTGTGTCTGCAGCACTTGGAAAGTTCGGGGTCCAGATCCAAGCCGGGTAGTGGCGAAATTGGTTTCACTATTAAGCAATCCTCAGCGCCTACTCATGCTGTGGTGAGGTGTTTTGTAATTAAATGATCTCTATTCCGATGACTCGCGCTACCATCACCAGATGATGGATCGACAGTATATGACGAAAGAGTATTGAGTTGATGTTTTGCGTGCGATGCGTTGCCTCCACGTGATTTCCTGGGCCGGGGCTTAGGGCCTGATAGTGGAATTGAATTTGAAGCTGAGATTACATTTGCGTACCCCGGTCGTGGGTCGTCGTGGTCGATTGATTTTTTTGTCTCCTGCGCGTGAAAGACGTGCGAGCGATATTAACTCAAGCACCCAATTACTGATAGCATCGATAAGGCACACATGCGGCAGAGTCGTCGGAATGGGGGCATCATTTTTCGCATGGTAAGCGCCAAGCTCGAGGGTCGTCCCGGTAGATAACGTCTGGACGGGCATTGCGTGTCGGCGAGGTACTGCTAATCATATAAACAACCCCAAATCAAATCATGCACCAACGCCATACTGTTTGGTTGTTTGTTTTGTTAGGCAAAACACTTGGAAGCGTTATTCTCTATCTCGTCAGTGACAGACTAGACCGTGGGTTGTGGAGTGAGCAACCAAAAAAAAAGCACACAACAACATAGTTTTGCAATCACTGCTGCGGGCGTTCGCGCTATCTTAGGCAAATATAATACATGATCTGTGGACCTTACCGATGTGTGTGTGTGCAAAAGGCTAGGCAATTGGTTAGGTTTTTCTATTAAATGTCGCACCCTGGCGCCGGGTTCGGTCTAATGATTGGCCGATGCAATCAATCATCGCCAGTTGACGGACGGAGCGTTGAGATTGAGTCAATCGCGCCGTGCTGAGGTGTCTAATAACGCCGCAGACTAGTCGGAAGCGATGCAATGCAATTATGTGAGGTGAGGTAAAGGAGAGAGCGAGCTCTTTCTAGATAGAAATTGGGGTGCAATCAGCGTCAAAGATGGGATGGGAAAGTGTGAGTTTTTGTGTGGATGGTTTAGGTACTGACCTTCCTATTGGTATATGGGTATGCGAAATCGTTTATGGCACTCCTGGCGCGATAAAGAAGGTGTGAACCGCACGTCCAATGAGTGTCCAATGATTTGCTGGCCGACTGGAACGGTATTTCTTTTTTTTATTTCCTTAGGTCCGCTAGAGTAGGGCTACGGGGCAATGCGTTTAAAACAGTATTAGCCTTGCTGGCTGGTAATTATTTTGCAGTTAAGGTAAAATTTCAGGGTTTCAGGGCCTTAAAAATTGGAGTACATTAGAGACTTCCAGTTCAAATGATGATTCCTCTTTGGTCTGATGTGTTCCAATTCTAATTGGATTTAGCGTCAACATCAAACTCAGAAGAAACCTTAAAACATTGATTTCTTTTTTACAAGACCAACATGAATCACAACTCTTGTATTTGCTATACCCGCGTGTACACACACAATCTAGCAACGCATAACGCGACAGAAGTTCTCTGAGACTCTTTCCGTGGGTCGTCCTCTTCATCCAACTCATCTCGGAAAGAAATAAAAAAAGCACCCGAAAGTGGTTTTCGGGTCACTTGAAATTGATTACAAGATCGCTTCGTGCTCGGCGGCGAAAGATCGAGCCGTCCTCCCTCCCCCCCCCCCTTTCCTCACTCCCACGGCCCTTTCGACAAAAGTCTCTTTTCTTTGCCCATTAGGAAATTAAACACAATTTATCCAACTAAACCGGCAAAAACCGACGGGGCTTAAGCATTGTTCACTTTTTGCTGCTGCTGCTGCCTTGTCGCTTTGTCGTTGTAACCAATAGTGCGCGACTGAGCACTGGAAACTTGAACAACTTCACTCCCTCCCCCCCCTCCCTTTCACCCGACAAGGCTTTCGGAAGCAGCATCCTTCATTACCCGAAGAAAAGAAACCGTTCACCGCTGTTGTGGTGGTGGAGTTGGTGGAGCAAACGCCGGGGTACGTGAAGTTGCTCGTCCGTCATATTCGAACGCTCACTTTAAAATTAGACTCCATTCAATCAATCAACCAATTCAAACACAAGCAAAGAGTGGGACACAGGCACACACACACAAAGGCCACGAGTGTGGGGCTCTGTTCTATGTTTCAAATCACCCCGGGCCGCGCCCGCAACCTCGTCGGAAAGTTTCCAAGTTTTGTCATCGTTCGTGCCGCGTCGAATCAACTTGTCCGGAACGCGGCGGCAGACCCGAGATATCCCCGAGAATGGGAAGAGAAATTGTTGGAAGCGCGAGCGGGATTGTTTTTATTTTTTTTCCCTCCCGATCGTCCCGGCCTTCCCGCGGATGTTATGTGTGTGCCCCGAGTGCCCCCAACTTTTGAAGTGGGTAGTGCCTTTTTCCGAGGCCATCAAAATTGGTAGAGACGGCAGTACCGCAGCTCTACGCACATTCCAACCAATGTGCATGACAATGTGCTGTGCGGCCGTTTAGGGCTCGTCGTAATGCTGCCAATGTGACACGAGCACTGCCCTAGAACAGCAACGGCTTTTGGGGACGGGAGGACGGGTGCACGGGAAGATGCTTTCGATTTGGAAAACACTCAAACGCGACCGACCCGAAGTTAAACGTCACATTTGTGGGGATGTGTTTTTCCGCCATTCTCGCTCGGTTGGTTGATGAGTTTGTAGGTCTGTGTGCTGTGTTTGTGTGTTTAGGTTATGAGCTAAAAAATGGGATGGTGGATCCCGCGTGTGTTTAAATATTTCAAGAATTTCCAAATTGTAGAACAAGGCCAGACAAGGTGAGAGCATTTCAATTGCATGCATTTGATTTATGACTAAAATAAAGCGTAAAAGTGTTATGCTTTTTTTTGCCTCCGGAAATTCGTCACAAAAATGACTTTTTATTTACACATAATGTTTCCAACATTTAAAAATACGGCACGCGACCATAAAAACAAGTATGGCTGGTGCAACGTTAGCGCACAAATTCGAAAGCATTCAATTTCAACAATGTTTATGCAGCGGGCCGTTTAAAATGGCGCGCCTTTACGATGCGACTATTTTACGATTCCACAAGTGCCCAACTTCCTGGCCGTCCTATTCTTCAAACCTTTCAATCCGCGGACAGTGATGCGTTTGCTTTGCGTGTACGGTCCAGCTGCAGCGGCAGCGGCGGTACACAAAATCATGTTGCGCACAAATCAATTCCGTGCCGAATCGTGTGTTGTTCAACTAGGGAGGACGAAGTCACCGCAATCTATGCACGGCTACGGAGCAAATACACATGTGCCACGCAGAGAAAGAGAGTGTGTGTTTCAGTTGTTCAACCAGGGGCACCAACCGGAGGTACGTGGCTTCGTGATGTTTATTTCGGTTGGAAAAATTTTACTACCGCAGCTAAACATGACACGAACAAATAGATGTGTGCGAGCCTATGAGAGGTCCGGTACCGTTCTCGTGTTTCTCGGTTGATTGCTGCCAGAGTTATCCAGGCATCCGGAGGCATGAAACACTGAAGTAGAAGTGATGGAGTTTTATGGATGTGTGTTCTCGGGAAGCCAGTTCGGAAAGAAATTCTTCTGAAGAATGAAGGAAAAAGGAACAGTCTCCAAAGAGCATATCATTTGGACGTGATTTAAAGAGTGTCTTTCAGCAAAGACACAGCTCTCCTACCCGGACACGGTAATGATGACGTCTGGAAATAGTAGATGTCCATTCTTCCAATGGTGTGACCTACTTTCCGGATGTTCGGCAGCAGTTCTGCAGCAGTCAGTCGGCTGGCAAAAAGCAGTCTAGGGCCTGCAGAGTGGGTTGGCAAGGGTAAAAAAGGAATAATTAGCACAAAATAACTTCCCTACTGTGTGTGTGTGTGTGTGTGTGTGTGTCTGTGTGTCTGAGAGGACCTGACAGATCTGCATTGATGTGAGTACGTTTTGACGCATCGATCTGCAGCGGGTTTCCGCCCTCCGCTCCTGTTCTGATATTCTGATTGTATTCCTGGGGTTTGCAGGTTTCTGCCGCTAGGACAATTCCATTTCCACGCGTGTATGTTATCTCACTTGTC
>AXCO02004371.1:0-20759 GCA_000473525.2 Anopheles melas | reverse complement strand
CCGCCTTAGAACGGTTCGAGCACCAATCGAGCAAAATTAGAAGTGAAGTGGACGAGAGGGGCATAAAACCTCACTCTAAAACGAGTAAAGGAAGGGTAGAGAAAATGAGCGAGATGCAGCGATATTCGCACGTCAAAACCCCTCGCCATGTTGTACGGGCGGGTTGGCATGAACTTTCTAGGAAAATAAAAAGAAGAAAAGATTGATGTTGCTGTATCGAAGCGATCGCTCCTGCTGCAGCTAAAAACTGAAAACAAACCCAATAAACTAGGCGAATCTCGGTTGATAGTACCCCAAAATGGCAGACGATTTGCAGAATTACAAGCTGCAACTACAGCAGGTAATATTAGCATGATCTAAATGGCGGTAAAGGGTTAGGGTTAATGAAGCCACAGTATACCAATCCAGTGCTCCGTTTTCGTAACCCTAGGTCGAAGCTGCCCTGCTAACAGATCCGGAGAACTCGGAACTGCTCAAGCTGAAGGAGGACCTGAACGAGGTGATCGAACTGACGAAGGATCTGATCAAGGCGCAGCAGGAACCGGAACAGAAAAAGTCGGCGTACATTGAGCCGGCCACCAGTAGCTACTACGAGGGTGTCTCGGGAGCGGACAAGAAGCAGCCGAAGCCAGCGAAGGTATGGAAGGTGGGTGATAAATGTTCTGCTAAGTGGATTGAAGACGGTCAGTACTATGATGCTACCATAGAGTCGATCTCGGAAACGGGCGAGGTGAACATCGTGTTTGAGGCGTACCAGAACCGAAGCAACACCACGATTAGTGAGCTGAAGGAGCCAAAGACACGGAACGAGGTGTTTCCTGCCAACAGTAACAAGTGAGTGGAACCCGGCTCTACGCAGGCAGACATTTTGGGAGCTCATATGCGCTAATCATTTCTTTTCAGACGCATGCGGCACAATCAGAAAGAATACCTGAAGAAAAAGAAGATGAAAAAGATCCAGCGCTTCAAGGAGCTGGAGGAGGAACGGGAATGCGAGAAGAACAAATGGCTGCAGTTTACCGCCAAATCATCGAAAAAGTCCGGTGGCGTGAAACCGAAGAGTATTTTTGCTTCGCCCGAAAATGTGAACGGTCGGGTCGGTATCGGTACCTGCGGTGTGTCCGGCAAACCGATGACGGAGTTTTCACACGGAGAAAAGTACAGGAAAGGTGTTTAGGGACGCTTTTGCTGGCTCGAACGAGTGTGGGGCTGAGAGCTTGAGTGCTCCACACGAATCGTTCTGCTTCTTTTTTTCAATCGAAGTAAATTCTTGATATGGCTTAGAGATTAAGATTACTGCACACACATACACACACACACACTTGCACATAGGCTTGTGTGCAGTTTGTCTACACCTTTTTACCTAATCATTTTACACAGTGAAATGGTCCGTCTTTGCCATCGCAGTTTCAGCAGAAACCCGTTTTTGCTGGTGAAGGATTTAAATTCCAGGACGAGCAATTTGGGAACGTGTTGCGAGCATACTGAGTGGGTGGAAATTATCATTATGAACTACTAATAAAACAAAAATTAGTTAACAGCTGCTGATTTTTTAATTTTTTATTTGTAACCAATAAGCCCTCTGCTACTGCTGGTAAGGCTAACCCGAGTTGAAGTACTGAACTCGAAGTGTTAAACTCAAATTAAGAAGAAAAAAGTTTGACGTACGATGCGAGTGAAATCAAAACATTCTTCACAAATAAATCCACCCGCGGTCGTACGGTTCCGCTTTTTTTCTGCTACGTCTCCGATAATATTTCCCCCTTCAAGATGACTTCGCCGTTGGAAAACCTGGAAAATCATCTGGAAATGTTCATCGAGAACGTGCGCCAGATCCGCATCATCGTGAGCGACTTCCAGCCCCAGGGCCAGAATGTGCTGAACCAGAAGATACAGTCGCTCGTGACCGGGCTGCAGGAGATCGACAAGCTGAAGAACCAGATCGACGTGAACGTGCCGCTGGAGGTGTTCGACTACATCGACCAGGGGCGCAATCCGCAGCTCTACACGAAGGACTGCATCGACAAGGCGCTCACGAAGAACGAGGAGGTGAAGGGCAAGATTGACTCGTACCGCAAGTTCAAGAGCAACCTGATGAAGGAGCTGAGCGAAACGTTCCCGGTGGAGATCAGCAAGTACAAGGCAATCCGGGGCGACGAATAGTAGTGGCACTCGGTTTGAGCGACGGTTGGACCGTGCGTCCCGACGTCAAGGAGTGATGAAAGTGTGTGGGATGTATGTCTGTGTGTGTGCGTCTGTGGTGGCAACCCCGCTTGGTGTACTAGACGGCACAGCGGGGGGAGAAGAAATGGCTGGTAGCTGGGATCGTAACAAACGAACTATCTTAGGATGTAACTGTTTATATTAATACACGCGCGTAACTTACTATGTACAACAAAATAAAGTTTTTTTTCTAAAAGCTTACTAATGCAATCGTATCCCTTTCCCGGTATCTTCCAACGGTGCGACGGTCCAAAGTTATCCGAAGCTACCTATTTTAATTTCTTTCCTCCTTTGTTCTGCTTACAGTACTAGCAACATGTTGTCTTACATTGTCAGTTATATTTATTTAATTTTTTTACACAGCGTTAGTACATCCCAAGTGGTACCAATGGGGGACGTTCAATGCTTTACGATCGTCCGAATAACAATAGAAAGGAATCACTTGCATATTTATTGTTCTCTCGTTCTCGCTGACGAACCGAAACGTATAAAGTTTATATCCATTAATTGTACTTATCTAAACTTGGTTCCACAGATACGCTTCCCCCGGGGGATGGTTGGATTGATTTTTAAGCAGTCTATCTACCTGGAATCGACAGGGCAGGGCAGTTCGTGAGGAATTCTCGCAAGCCAATGTGCCAGAAGAAAAAGCAATACTGTATGCCAAACGATGAAACGTTTGGCCACTATTACACCATCTGCACGATGGCAAAACATAGGTTAGTAATAGCTTGTTCTAATCTCAACGATAGCTTTCACTGGAACGCAATTTTTAATGCTGCACTAGACGAGGGGAATTAGTTTGCGCTGGTCGTCGGGAGGGTTCGTTAATAAATTAGCTGGAAATGCGTTATTTAAAAGGACAAACTCAATGTACAATTCTTACGCTAGTAGTTGTAAGCTGCAACACAATAGGAAAGGGAACAACGATACCTTCTTCTTCTTATTATGTACACATAATTTCATTTGTTGATCCTATACTACGGTTTCTTGTGTTTAGATGACTGATCATTCCCTTTTCTATCTCTTCTTAATCAATTTTGTCCGTTATTTGTTGCATACGTGCGCGTTAGTGATACGTTGGACATTTTGATGTGTAATGCTCGATATTGCTTGTTACAATCTCCTATATAGTGAACTAAATATGTTTTACATTGAACTTTTTTTTTGTCGAGCCGCTTTGAGAATTTACAACCAATCTACGCTTTTCCCTCCACAGCGCTTTCCATCATCAATACACTTTGGCGATCGATTATCATATACGGCGGGTTACACGAAGGGTACACGAAAACGAGGGTTTGGGGGGTGGTTACATCGTTTACAACGGAGCAGACCATGCGGTGTACTTACTGGTCTGTGGCTAGTAAAAAGAGTTTCTCATTTGTTTTTTTTTTGCGTTTGTAAGCGCCTTCTTAAGGATGCGGCTGCTAATGCCTGCATCCCTACAAATCACATCTCTCTCCACTTTGTGTCTACTTTTTCTGTTCACACTTCGTCCACGTACCTTCCCTGCACGACTGCAGTCTGATGGTATCGCCGCCGGGAGGCAAAGTCTTCATTTTCTTCGTTCAGTTGAGCAGACGCGAGGTTTACGTTCGGGCAGGTTTGGGTAACTACGACCTGTTCGTAATCGTGCATACGTTTTCTAGAATAAAAGCGAGATTGAATGTACTGTTAATAACATCTGTAAAGGTGCTAGTATTGAACGACTTACCCAAAGCAGCGGAAAACGACATTTTTTAACCACACAAAGAAGCGGAACTCGTGAGCCAGGCCCGGCTTCACTGCTGGATTCGCCGTACCGACATAGAACCAGACGATAAATACGGTCCCGATGCAGATCAGTGCGTACACCCAGCTTACTAGCAGCATGACGAGAATTTTTATGCCAGCCTGGAAACGAAAAATGATGTTTTGAGTCAGTTGCCATGGCAACGAAGACGAGGTCGAGATGGACTGCACTTACCCCAATTAAAGAGGCCCACCGATTGCAGAAACCGGAGTACCAGTTTTTAGTCTTGGAGTGAATGGGTGGTCGAATCGGTGCGATAGGCTCGTCGTCCGCTTCGCTCACGGAGTTGGCATTGTTCGCACTGTTGGTGCCATCGCGGAACACCACTTCCGAATCGGCACTGGTAATCGACGAGCTGTGAGGTATTCCATTTGGTTGCTGCGATCGTGCGCTGGTTGCCGCATTTGAAGGCACATGTTGTGGTGAGTTGGACGGGGTCTGCAACAGAAAAAAAAGGCACGACGTATAAAAGAGCTCTAATAAGCACAGTGTGCACAGTTCCACTTACACCTAGATTTTTGTGACGCGTCCGCTCGGGGAACAGCTGATCGAGATCGTTGTTTTCGTGATAGTCGCCCGTCGCGCCGTAGTTGCGCGTCTCGTACAGCGGACTCTGCGCCTGTATCCGGAACCGCTCCTCGCGGTTGTTCTGTATGTCGAACGTTTGCGCCAGTGCAAAGTACGAGTAGTCGATGCAGGCGTACGTCAGCAGGAACGGCATCGTGACGATCGGGGCCAGCGTGTTAATGTCGCCGATAATGATGAACGTGGTCGTGACACCGGCCACTACGGCCATCGCGTACAGCGGCACCTTGTTCGGGCCCCGTCCCTTGCCAAGCTTGCCGATGCCGGGAATGACGTTCTCATTGGCGATACTTTGCAGCACGCGCGGCGTACCGTACATCGCGCCGAGGCAGGATGACATGCTCGACACGTAGATGCCGGCCAGCAGCAGGAACTCGACCGCCGACACCTGCACCGCAATCTGGTAGTCCGTCAGCAGGTGGCTCCGCTGGCACGTCGCGCCAAGGAACAGTATAAACACCATGTACAGGAACGTGGAGGTGCTGAGGGCGGCCAGCGTACCGTTCGGGATGTCCGTCGACGGGGCGCGCAGATCGCCGCTCATGTTGATGCCCGACAGGATGCCCGTGATGGTCGGGAAGAACACACCGAACACGGTAAACCACGAGGTGCCTTCCGTGTAGGCGGACCACAGGTTCAGTCCCATGTTGCCCGATCCCCACCCGTCGAAACCGTGCTCGGGCGCCTCCCCGATGAAGCTGCCCACCATAAAGTCCAGCGCGGACATCAGTATCACGATCAGCAGCGCAAACTGCAGCTTAACGACCCACTTCACGCCGGCCACATTGATCACGCCGAGCAGCAGGACGGCGGCGATGGCAAAGCCACGAATCGCCCACTGGTTGCCCTCCAGCCCGACCAGCCCGGCGATCGATTCACCGAAACCGAGCACATTCAGCGCACAGCCCACGGCCTGCCCGAAGCAGTACAGCAGCCCGAGCGAGCCACCGAATCGCGAGCCGAGCGTGTGGGCAATGAGAAAGTACACGCCTCCACTCTCCACCCTGCACCGTTCGCAGATACCGACGGCCGACAGTACGGACACGAGCGCGATGCCGACCGCACAAAACACGATCAGGATGGCATGCATGATGCCCGCCTCGGCCACGATCCAGCCGGAGCGCAGGAACACGATCACGCCGAAGATGTTGATCAGGCAGGAGGTAAACACGCCGTCCCACGTGCCAAACAGCACCGGTTGCGAGATGAAGAAGTTGCTCCTCCACCACGGCTTGTCGCCCTGATCCTCGGCGAAGATTTCATCCCGCCCGGACGCGTGATGCCCGCCGGCACCGTAATCATACTCGTTGCCCAGATCAACGAAGCCGCCGCCGCCCCCGCCGGACCGCTGGCCGTGCACACGGTTCCGTTCGGTCGGCGATGAATCATCGCTACCAAGCCCATACCTGCAAATTGAGAATTGAGAAGTAATGTGAGTGTTTTGAAAAACAGTGCCGTACAGGGTCACGTTGCGGAGGACTCTTTGCGCTCACCTGGACCAGTCCACATTCGTCCCGTTGGGCATGCCTTGCCCAAGTTAGTGCAGCCACGTCACGAACGCAAAGCAAGTGGCAAGTGGCAATATAGCAGCAACAAGTACTTCCCCGATGCTCCGGTAGCCCTTGTGCCGTGTTGTGCTATTACTTTTCGTTAAAAACAATAATCCCGCTTCGGCACTCGCGCAAACCCACCCAAAGTCCGCATCTACCGCGCGCTTCGGTCTAGATTTCTCCTTGCCTTTATCCGCCGTGCAAATTCCGTTGTTTTCACACCGCTTCACTAAACACACCAGCGGGTACACACACACATGCACACACATGCACAACAACAAAAAAAAACTCTCTCGCCGCTGGTTTCCGCTGTCCGGCCAACGTATCAATCGTCGACGTAGGTGGCTGGCGGTGGGTGTGATGTCATGTTTTCCTAACACCTTCCAGAAACTGTACGAAACGCAGTTGCTGCTTCTGTTGATGATAAGGATAACCTATACAGGGCCCCTCCTCGGTACACCTTTGGTGGGCGCGATACTTTCTCCTTTTTCCGATTCCAAATGTCACTAACAAAAAAGGCCGTTCCCCGTCGTCACAACAAATAGCGCACTAGGGGTTTCAGGGAAAGGGTGATTGTGTAGGGAGGGCAGGCGGAAGAAAGAACGTAGGGAAAATTTCTACCAACTCACTGAAGGCTGGAGTTGTGCAGACGGGAAAATTTGGTCCATTTAGCGTGACATTGGATGAACCAAGATTCTTTAATTGCGATGTTTCTGTGTGGGAATTGGCAATCTGAAATATGCAGCATCATGAGAAATTGATTAAAATTATCAACAATTGATTACGCAGAGCGATAATACAGTCGGACGTGAGACAGAATATCAAATCTCGTTTACATTATCTCTATGATTTTTTTTTCTATTATGGAGCGACTTGTTTAAAATCTTTTGCAATATTTAATTCAGTTTTTTAATAAATTTCCTTTTTCCCGCTTGTTCAAATTTGCTTATGTTTTATTTTTCCAAGAATAAACTAATCCGGATGGATCCCATCCAACGACCATCACTATTCGGAACAGTTTGGAACAGTTTGACAGCACCATAATAGGTAAACACAGTGAATGTAAACAAACAACCCGGTGTCTTGGAAAACTATTCCCAGATGCAGAGAAAAACTCGATACACCGTTTCTGAAAGATCACAGGAATAGGGAAAAACTAACACCTACTACCTTCAATTAAAGGCTTGAACAGTATGTATCTTAACCTTAATATCGGCATACTGGGCCACGTGGACTCGGGAAAGACAACGTTGGCGAGAGCACTGAGCGCAATTGCTAGTACGGCCGCTTTCGACAAAAATCCCCAGTCCCAGGAACGGGGCATAACACTCGATCTGGGCTTCAGTGCACTGCAGGTGGATCTGCCGGACCACTTAAGGGAGCAAGCGATTGCCGAAGGCTATGAAAAGCTTCAGTACACCTTCGTCGACTGTCCCGGGCATGCTAGTCTGATACGAACCGTCATCGGCGGTGCGCAGATCATCGACATGATGCTGTTGGTGATCGATGCGGAGAAGGGCATCCAACCACAAACGGCCGAATGTCTTCTCATCGGTGAGCTGACGTGCCGGAAGATGATCGTGGTGTTGAACAAGGTGGATGCGCTGCAAGATCAGGCCCAGCGTGCGAAAACGCTAGACCGACTGCGAAAGGGCATTGCGGGCGTGCTTTCCAAGATGTCGTTCGATGCGTCACCCATTGTGGCCATTTCTGCGTCGACGGGTGAAAACGTTTCCGCGCTGGTAGATACGATGAACGCCAAATCCTTCATGCCGCAGCGTGATATGGGGCTACCGTTTATGTTTGCCGTTGATCACTGTTTCGCCATCAAGGGACAGGGGACCGTCTGTACCGGCACGGTACTGCAGGGCAGGTTGAGCGTGAACGATGAGGTCGAAATACCGAAGTTGAAACTGCAGCGCAAGGTCAAATCGATACAAATGTTTCGCAAAAGTTACCAAACCATTCGGCAGGGCGACCGGGCTGGAATATGCATTACCCAGTTCGATTCGAAATCGCTGGAGCGTGGCATCGTGTGCGTCCCGAACTACGTGCATTACGTGTACGCGGCAATCGTGCCACTGCGCAGCGTACGGTACTACAAACGACCGATCAAATCGAAGGCAAAGTTTCACATCACCTGCGGGTATGAAACGGTTGTGGCCACGGTGCTACTATTCACCGGTGAAAGCGAATCCTTCTCCTTCGCACAGCAGTACGAATACTTGGAGGAAATGGTCGCCGGCGCCGACAGTACGCAAAGGAACGTTTTTGCGCTGCTAGAGTTTGAAACACCCATTCTTGCGTACCACAATGCGCTCATCATTGGTTCGAAGCTGGACAGTGACGTACATGCGGCCGATTGCCGGATAGCATTTTCGGCTAAGTTGACGGACGTCATACGGGATAGCAAGTACGCCGAAACGGTCCTGCCGGAGCAGCTGCAAGTGTACAAACACAAAAGCAAAAGCGGCACGATACAGCGTGTAGTCAGCGAGCATGAGCTGATCGCGGTGGGACTGTTTAAAAAGGCAGCCAACAACCGGCAAGCATTCGTGGGGCTGCATATTGCACTGTCCAGTGGCGAGCGTGGCATCATCGAGGACACTTTCGGTGCGAGTGGGAAGGTGAAGCTGCACTTTGCGCAACCCATTGCGGCAGACGTTTTGGAGCGATTGCGACACAAGGGTCCAATGGCGGGCGGCGAGGAAACGATCAAAGTGGAACTTTACTTCAAAAAGTTTCTGTTTCGTAAAAATGTAAAAGACAAGAAAGTGGTTCAATAAACCGATTTGTTGGGAGTTTAAATGCCATGCATCCAATACAGCTAGTGATAAATCACTCGTGGGCGATTTATAGAGAAACGTTTTTTTTAATCACACAAAACCCAGCATATGTATCTTTCATTCCTTTATATTGCATTTGCTTTAATCATGAATGGCTACGCGACAAAAATATTACTTGGAATTTCAAAAAACTTTACCACACTACTACTTTGTGTCTTTGTTCGAACGGCGCCCCCGCAGTGAGCGCGCATTCTCCTCCTACATACTACGTTTAGTCAGGGCCTTACACCGTGTTAAGAAGGAAGACGTCCTCCTCTTTAGTGTTATTTCCTACACCTACATCGCCCACTGGCCAGCTTTTCTCTTCTTTTGTCCGCAACTCAGCACACATCCTCACTGCTGGTTCGTAATTTTTTGCTCTTTGCTACCACACCTAGCGGCGGGTCTCTATTTGTTGTTTTGTGTGTGTGTGTGTGTTGTAATGGTTGGCGACGACTCGAGGTTTAAATATAGGAAAATTTGGCTGTCTCAAACGGAGTGGTTAAATCTGAGCTACATTTAATACATTTCACGAAAAATATATGCAACGATCAATCGCTCAAATCGACTGTCTCTGATCGCGCCTGTTGCTTCTACGGGGTTTGGTTTAATATTTATTACTCTGCTATTACAGGCGTGTGTGTGTGTGTTGGTAGTTTTGTTTAGAAAACAGAAATAGTTCATGTTGTAATACTAGTAAATCCATTTCTCCATTTTGTTTGCATACACTCTTTCGCCATCTTACTTGTGTGTGGGGAGGGAGGAGTTAGTACATGGTTTGCTTATATGGAACGTATGACTAGAACGAATTCTTTACTACTCGCAAAAGAATTAAATAAGCTAATGATGATATTCGCAAGAACCGATTGGAAATATCATTCACCAGAGGAATGGGACATAGAAACGGGTGTATTCTCCTTTGCCAAACACGGAACAAAAGTGATCTTATAAAAAAATGCAAAATTAGACCGGACTTATCAAACCTGAGCAGATGATCCCGCTAATACGAAATGATGAGTACGATATTTACAATGTTTTTCAGTGTTAATTAGCTACTCTTAGGATGAACTTAGTGGTACGAAAGTTGCGTCACGTGTAGTTTACACACGCTTTACAATAGAGCACACAAAAGCAGGGAAAACAGATCTGCAACTTCTAAAACTTTTAAAATAATCGATTGAAACTCTTGAGCTGGTGTTGAGTGAACCTTTTTTTTACTAATGATGTAAATTAAGAATTGATCTAAAAACTTATGGTAGAAATTAAAAAAAAACGCTTTACGTTTACGCTTTAAACGAAGTAGTAAACTACTAGAGTACGATACGCTTTTCTTTTTTTTTTTTTGGTTTGTTTCTTTAGCATACTCCGTATTGCAAAAATAACTTACACCGCCTAACTTTAGCTTACTTCCCACTCGCGCCCACTCCTACCATAACCCGGGTAATCATCTTGTGTGTTCTGTTTTACGGTAGACAGATATAGATTAGAGAATTATGTAAATAATTATCACAACTACAAGTGCTATCGATAGAACTACGATTGCTGTCCACTGTCTCCGGTCTGCAGGATAAAGAGAAGAATGTATTTATTCATTTCTGGTCAATCGACTCCCTTTCCAGTATCATTTATTACTTACCATTGGACATGTGCAGTACCTTCGCCACCTTTTTCATGGTAGCATCGAGCTTGGAATCAGTTTGCTCCAGCTCGTTGCCAAACTCGTCCAGCATGCTGCAAAAGCAAAAAATGGGAAACATGCATTAAACCGCATATAAAACATAGTAGGGACAATCAACTTACACAGCCTGCTCATCCAGCTCGATGCCAATCTGGCGGGACACCGTTTTAAGCGTGCCGATCGAATCGCTAATAATGTCCAGCTGCTCGTCCTGTCCGACCAGAATTCTGTGCTGCGTAGCGAGCGTATCCTCGACGAACCGGCTCGAGTTGGAATCGAGCACGGCACCACCGGACGCCGACGGCACATAGTGGCTTGGGCTGTCATCGAGGTTGTTCTCCAACTTGGAGTACTTCGCCCCACTGTGCCTCGAGGCCATCGCTGCGCCGGCCGAGCTGATCAGATGTTTACCCGTTTCGGCAAGATTTAGATTGTTCACCTGGCTGTTGTTGTTCAGGTTGCAGTTTAGCGTGGAGGAGCTGCTGCTGTGTAGCCCACCGCCGGCGGTACCGTTGTTGCCGTTCACCACGGCCACACCACCACCGTTTGATATGATGCTGTTGTTGTTGATGTAGTTTTTGCTTTGCAGCTGCTGCGGCGACGATTCGACGTTATCGAGCAGCGGCTGGCGGGCGGTAATGTCCTGGTCACGGTTGCGGCTGATGCTCATGCGATCCTTCATCGACTTCACCTCATCCCGGGTGGCGTCGATGAAATACCGGCGGCTGGAAAGTTCCCGGTTGTCGATCTTGAATTTGCTCGGATTTTTCTCTACAATACGTGCGCGGTTACGGAAGGGTTAAGGAAATATTATACGCAGTTGGATAATAAAAAAAAGAAAGACTAAAGTATGGAATTGTCATTGGAAAAGGATATTAATAGTGTCCTCCAGATCTTCCAAATCCCATTCGATGCTGCGGAGCGAGTTCTTCAGTTCAGTCGTTGTCCAGTCGGCCTCGGCAGTTGATCCACCTGAATGGGCATCGTTTAGTTCACGCCAGCGAATGTACAACCCACGTGTTTTATTCAATGCTTTGAATACTTCGCTGCAATTAGGGAGGGTGAGGAAGAAATACGGTAACGTCTTATACTATCTAATATCATACGGTAATTTGGATCGAGAACGTCGATCGCCGGCGTGTCAAACACATCTAACAACTCGATTTCGTAATGATTTCAACATCATACGAACCGAGCACGATGTGAAACGTTAAGCAATACGTTTGGATAGCAGCTTTGATTGTTTAGGCGGAGTTGTAAAGTGGGACAAAACTAACGCCCCGTTGGGGCATTCATGTTTTCTGTTGACTTTCTCTCGCAATGACGTCGAATGTTGTGTTGGTAAAACATAGAAAAGTTGAAGACTATAAAACAGGTGCATCGTGCACGATGAGGGTTTAGTTCTATGGAGTTTTAGAAACAAATTTAAAGAACAAGACAAAGGATGAAGTACGTAAGATCCATCTCGTTAATCGTATTTGTGGTGTGGTTGATGGTGACATTCGTGCACAGCGAAGGTAAGTCATTTGTCTTCACACATATTGCATTACTCCCTGTGGTGCAAAACTAAAGCATATTGCATTTTGTTTTCCAATAGATTGCACCGTCGAGAACGAGGAATACTACAGCTGTGCATCGCCGTGCCGCCGGAACTGCACCAATCTTGCGCAAATGTTGAGCTGCACGGGCGTGTGCGTTTCGGGTTGCTTCTGCCGACCGGGCTACTTTCGCCGGGAGGACAATGCTTGCGTGAAGCCATGGCTATGCTCTAATAATTCGTTGCAAAGTCAGCTCACCGCTGGGAACGGCTTGGACGTACCACATTAGCGAAAAAGGTGGTGATCAATTTGGCCACCAAGACCGCTCCAACCATCCACCGCACGGGTGTATCTCACGCACAGCAATTGTTTGTGCAGTATGGAAACCCCCAAACTGTACAAACAATTCGCTGTAAAATGGTGCTGGTGTTTCTGTTTTAATAAAAAAAAAACCTCCTCCTTTTCCCAATGTACTTGAGCCTCTCGAATTTTGGTTGATTCATAGCATGAGTAATATCTACGAAATTGAAAAATGTTCTTTAAAACTATGAAAATAGACTACGTAGACTGCCGTAAGTCGGTCTGCGGCTTGTAGCAACGAGCAGCAACGCAAACACATACCCTTTCCGAAGAAGGTGGTCTGTTACAGCACTGCGCCCCACGAACCGAATTCGGGATTCAAGACCCCAGTTTTGGCGAAGAGCAGCTGTGCTAATACCGGCCCACCTGCACGCGGGACGATATAATGCGGCCGTCGGAACGTTACTGAACTTAGTCTGTTCCAATACGTTGCACAAGGGAAGCAATTTCGAACGTTCTTCAAAATGCGCGCCATCTTCGTCCTGCTCGTCGTTGCCGTCTTCGCTTTCCTGGGTGTTTCGGGTAAGTGAAGATTTTGCTATCGAAAACAAACATCTTGGATTGATAATTATTGTCTCATTCTCTGTCTGCCGATTCCAAAACCACCCGCAGCCCAGCAGCCCAAGCAGTGCGGTGAAAACGAAATCTTCCAGCGCTGTGGTACCGGTTGCGAGCGCACGTGCGATAACGGAGATACGTGGGACAAACCATGCAAGGCAGCCTGCGTTGACAAGTGCTTCTGCCAGGATGGTTTCCTGCGCAACGAGCAGGGCAAGTGTGTCCGTGCCTGGCACTGCAACCCCGTCCTGTAAAAGGGAAGGCATTGAACGTGTCTTTCGCATAATTTCGCTGCCACCTCACACTACCAACAACAACTGTGCCGGGGGTTGGTACCACACATACACCATGAGGATGTTTGCGCTCTACCACCCGTATGCAAATAGTCCATCATTCTGGTACTGTGACGAAATAAAGCATAATTAAGAACCGCATGCAAAAATACAAAAACACACAACTCATACACACCGAATGCGTCTCTCAGTGGTCTCCTGTGTGAAGGATATTTTTTTTTGCGTTTCTTGCGTCACACTCCCGCGTGCGTAGTGTGTGGAGGGCAGATTCAAGGGATGACAAATTTCAGCTTCGGGAAAAGGGAAAGTTATGCGGACGATTATAGATTTCACAAAGTGCCATACGGTTGGTCCGTATGGTTGGTCGCCCTTGAGGCACAATTTTGCACTCGTTTCAGTAGGCTGCGGTAATGTGCGGCTACTGTGTTGTTGAAAACACGAAACTCCACTTTCCAGTTTCACATGCAATTAGAGCATCGTTGTGTCCGTCCTCTTTCAACGAAATTGCAAGGAAACATACTGGCACAATACCAGTCCCAGATTGAAACAATCAATACCGGTGGGTTCGCGTTGCACAGCATACCCCTCTGTCGATGATGCGTGAATGAAAAACATCTTTTTGGAAGGTTTTCCTCCCCCGTTGCGGAAAACTTACTCTTTCACCACGAAAAATGGATCTTCCATTCTAGGGATTTGATTCGCGACCGTATCACAAAGCTGTGCTCTCTCATTAATGCACCAGTGAACGATGCTGCCGAACGACCACTGTTGCTGCTGCTGATGTTTGCTGCTTTCCACTGGCAATCTCGTGCAATTTCACCAATTTCTTATGGCTGCCTGCGCTGGAAGTCATTGGACACACGCACACACACTTTTCTATTTTCCGCCTTAAGCCAATGTTTCCCTCCACGGAACGCTGTCGACACAGTGGAGTGTTGGAGGTCCCCTCCCCCGATGGTCCTTGTCCTGTGTATGAATATCCTTGCTGGGCGATGATTATAACATAACCATCGATTCGATTTCGAATGCACTGACGATGATAAGACTAACGCTTGCCTATGCCTGTGTGCATGTGTGCGTGTGTGTGTTTGTAGGAAAACTTGATGGCCAAAGAAGCAATTTGCTAATTTTTTTCCTTCCTCGTTGCCAATCACACTTTTGCTACAACACACCGTGTCGCTACTACTACCACTACCGTTTTTGCTTCACACACGTACGGAAAAGCTGCTGCGTCGACGGACGGCGCTACGATTTTCCACTTTTTGTGTGAGAGAATTTTCCTCGCATCCTGGTGGTGCCAGAGCGCCGCTCGGGTGCGAAACAAGGAAAACCGTGTTCGCAAGCCATCGCATCGGAGATGCCGATTCTCGCCGCTTTCCACTTGTGTTTCTCTCTCTCTCTCTCTCTGTTTCTTCGCCCACTCACACCATCTGCCTTACCTCTCGGTTCGCGTCCAGTGGGGGAAAAACTTCGGCTTCCTCACATTGCGCCGCTTCACGCACGGTTTCGGCGGTTTTGCTCCTGAATTATTTTCCTCGAGGGAACAGGGAAAAGCTTGCATGACACCACAGTGCTGGTCCGTGTTTGACAGGAAAACAAAGCCGCGCGTTTATGGTGCGGTGCCGAACGGTTGTGCGCATGAAACGGATGCCCTTTTCGGCGGCAACGAGCGTATTGGGCTTGCATTGGGCAACGAGTTGCTAAAGTTTTGCGAGAAAAATGATTTTATTTTTTAACTAGGCAAATACATGGTTTTCCAGGAGTTCTCATAGCTGTGGAACACTTTATTGACTCCTTGCGTGAAATGAACTTAATGTAATAAGAATTGGACTCTGTAGCACCCTTGTTGGAAAAATCCAATAGGAGTTCCCAAGGAGCCTGGCTGATGTGTGCAATAGAGTCAAATTTCCATTAAATGAAGTTCACTTCTTATAAGAGAAAAAGTCAAGGAAGTGTTCCATAACTATGAGAACCCCTGGAAAACCCTAGAGGCAAAGGGTGAAGATTTCTTTAAATTCTTCTTATTATTTTTGCAGGAGTCATGTGGTCATGCCGCACTATACAGGCTTTCGAGACTTGAGGGACTGTGGGGGAGGCTTCAAACGAGGCTTGAACCCACAAAGGAAATGTTGTTAAGTCGTTCAAGTTGACAACTGTACGATGGGCCATCCGTCACTTAGGTTTGAATTATTGTGTAAATATGTTTTATCTCCTTGGTTCATGTGGTTTCTTCGTGGTTCTCAAACTATTTTCCAATTATAGCTCTCACATTTCGGATTTATTGCAAGATTCTCAACATAATAATACACACATTTCTTCTGTTTAAAGTAATTGTAAACCATTTTTTTGCTTTAATTATAACATTCATTTCAAAATTCTTATCTAGTAGATCGCAGATGAGTCGATAGAATATAATTCGACTGTTTCTTACGCGTAAAAATTACATCTAATTGCCACCGGGCCGTCTGTGCGGTACCAACAGCTGCAATTATGTACAACTTTCCAAGAGGACCCAGGGTAAATATGGATGAAAACTAATGGGTCCTCTTCGTGTTGGAGGAAAACGTTAGCGCGGTACCGGATATGTGGCTCCGAGGGTGCGAACCATTTCCTAGGACATATCAGCAAAAACGGTGTTGCGTGCGTATGTGTAAAACCGCGTAGGGAATCAAAACAGCGCGCTACTAATTAGATTATCTCAAAACTTTGTCATTTTGCTATTTACAATGCTTGCTTGCTGCACGAAATTAACACCTGTCGATTGGGTGGTAACACCAAACGTATGAAATAAAAAGTAAATCGTGCTACCTTTCTCTCTACAATTTAAGTAACAGAGCTTCGACAATCCGGGCGTGCGTACGCGCGTGTTTGAATCATTTTGGAAAGTGTAATATTATTGTTGCTTTTCTTTTTCTTTTCTTGTCTTCCTAATAAAATATGGTGCCATTATGTATCCCGTGTTCAGAAAATCAATCATACCGATATATGATGGAAAATTAGAAAAAAGGAAAATAAAGCCTGTCATAGCAGCAGCTCCCACACACCCACCCATCCCTAAAGTAGGAAAATCTTAAAAAATAAACAACAAAATCCATTCCAGCTAGCTTCTAACACTCATTCTCAAACTGAAATACACCACAACTCTGTCTGCTTTCAATCTTTCACATCGAAGAGAGTGAAAATGCTTCAAAATTACGCTCCAAGATGGAAGAGGAAATCCTCATAGTTCACCCAAGTGAAGGACTTCCCCTACACCACTACTAGCGCCAGCGAATTTACTTGTCCTTCGCGGAAATGTGATCGGGTCGTTCGCCGCGCGCAAACCGTTCCCACATCTTGTAGAACAGCATTTCCAGTCCCTGCGCGTACTGCTTGCAGTCGAACAGGGGACTTTCGCAGCGGGCTACCCACACCTTGGCACGCATCGCCTTTAGGTATTCCCGGTCGGTACCGAGTTTGATCGCGATGTCCTGATACTCTTGCCGCGATTTGGCGATCAGTTCCGGGCAGCCCAGCGTTGCCAGCTGCGATGCGGCAACTCTGCGGAAAGAGAAGAAAAGTGAACGAAACGGGTCGTATAAGTAAAACGTAGAACAAAACCTTATGGAATGCGCTTTTTTGCTCTCTCTCTCTCTCTCTCTCTCTCTTACCTGGACGCTAGCGTTTCTGCCGGCAGCGTTACGACCGGCGTTCCGGTCCAGAGCACATCCATCGAGGTGGTGTGTCCGTTGCAGAGCGGCGTATCCAAGCAGACGTCCGCCAGCTGACCCCGTCGCACGTGCTCCTCCTTGGCGGCCACGTTCGAGAAGATGATGCGCCCGGCAGCGATACCCATCTGCTGGGCGGTGGCCTGAATGTTGGCCTCACCGACGGCCGGGAAGCGAAGCAGCCACAGCACCGAGTTGGGCACGTGCTTCAAAATCGTCACCCAGGACTGCAGCGTCAGTGGATCGATCTTGTACAGCTGGTTGAAGTTGCAGTACACGATCGCGTCGTCCGGCAGGCCGTACTGCTGCCTCGTCGTGACGACAATGTTCTGCGGCACTTCCTCCCCGGTGGCCGCTTTGTTGTTCGTCTGGGTCGTCGCTAGCCCGTTCTGTACCACCACACCGTTCAGCGAGGTTTGCACCTGGCCGGAGGCGATCATCGTCTCGATCGGCGTAGTCGTCGGCAGCTCGGCCACCTTGTGCTGGATCTCGACCGGCTTGTTCGCGAGCACGACCTCCCGCACCGTCTTCACGTCGGTGCTTTCGACCAGCGGAGAAAGATCGGTCGCATTGATTACGGCCACGTTGTCAGCGAGCGAGTTGTTCGTTTTGTTGCTCACGATCACCCGCTCCTTCAGGTGCGGGAACATCTGCCGATGGTCACCGATGAAGTAGGTGTGCGGCATGTACGCCAGCTTCTCGCTGTACTGTGACTCCAGCGACAGTGGCGATGTGACCGCATCCGTAACGATGTAATCCATAAACGAGGCGCCGCTAGTGCCCGGATAGCCGAGCCACATCACCTGCACCGGTGCGGGACGCAGGGCAAAGATTTCATTGCGCGCTCCCTTCGTGTAGCCATTCATGTTCACCAGGATGTGTATGCCGTCGGCATGGATGCGATCGGCCGCCTTCCCGTTGCAGGGCGTCTGCGACAGATCGATAAAGTGCTCCGCCTCACGGCTTATCTTGCCACGGAATGTTGTACCATCGTCGGGGCTGAGCGCGTAGCAGAAGATCTCCACCCGGTTGCGGTCGTGCAGACCGGGAATGGACTGCATCAGATGGGACGTCGGATGGTTGCCGAAATCGCTGCTCACGTACCCGATGCGCAACCGGCCGCTCAGCTCGCGGCCAAACTTGTACGGCGGCTTGTGCAGCACGTTAATCTTCTCCAGGCACAGGTTCGCGTGCCGTGCCGCGATCGTCTTGCGGAACTCGTGCGACAGCGGGTACAGCATCGAGTGGTGCGGATGGACCGACGGTAGCCGGTTCTTGTCGAGCTGATCGGCCACGATCGCCACCAACTTCTTCATACGCGCCTCGTAGTCCGTCCAGTCGCACACGATCTGCAAACAATGCGCCAGGTTACAGTACGCGTCCGGGAAGTCCGGCTTCAGCTTCAGCGCCGTCCGGTACGACTGGATCGCCTCCGGGATGTTGCCCGAGTCCTTGTGAATGCTCGCCAGATTGCTGTGCGCGTCCGCGAACGCCGGATTGATCTGGATGGCGCGGGTGTAGCACTGCAGCGCACCGGCCACATCCTGCATCTCCTTCAGCGTGTTGCCCATGTTGGAGTACGCGTCGGCGAACGTGGGCTGGATGCGGATCGCTTCCTTGTAGTGGAGCAGCGCCTCGTTCAGCTTGCCCTGCTGCTGCAGCACCGAGGCCAGGTTCGAGTGCGCGGCCGCAAACTCGGGAAACACCTCCAGCGCCTTGAGGTACAGGCGCGTCGCTTCCTCGATGTAGCCCTGCTCGCGCTTGATGTTGGCCAGATTGTTGAGCGAATCGGCATGGTTCGGGCAGAGGCGCAGCGCAATGTTGTAGCTTTCTTCCGCCTCCTTCACCTGGCCCTTTTCCTTGAGCGCGTTCGCGAGGTTGCAGTACGCGTCGGGGAAGTTGTGCTGCAAGTCGATCGCACGGCGGTACGTATCGATCGCCAGATCGATGAGTCCCTGCTCGTAGTACACGCAAGCGAGATTGCCGTGCACAACGGCATTGTTGGGGGACAGATTGAGCGCTCGCAGATACGCAGCGACGGCTCTGAAGAAGAAAAAAAATAGAAAAAAATAAATACTTTAGCTGCTACACAGTTTCAAAGGAGCTGTTCAAAACACTCGAGTAAAATATTCCAAATATTTGAAGCAACCCTTTGCTCTTATCTCTATTTCATGCTTATTTTGTATCGTTGAATAATTTCTCCCCAAAAAAGATGGGTCTCGCAAGCCGGGAGAGCGTGCCTAATTTGTTTGGGATTGCTTTTAACGCAACAATCACGTTCGGTTGACACAAAAGCCTCTACACCCGCAAAAGCCGAAACCTCTCTAAAAAGATCCCCTACCCTCTCCACACATCCTAGTCCGGCCTAGTCACCGCGTAAATGGTAGCTAGAAAGTAAAAGGGCTCTTCAAAAATGTCACCACGAGGTAACAACACCCACATTTCGTTCATTTCAATTTGAAGCTTGCGCCCGAAAAAAAGGGCTTGATGAGGTTTGGGGCGCTCCTTCGGTTCGGTATACCCGCCACACGCAAAAGGTTGCCTTTCCCTCTCTCTCTCCCTCTCCTTCGCTGATTTCTCTTGTCCCAAGTTCCGCAATTGAGCGGAACATAAAAGTGGAATAAATTGAAAACGGCTTTCGCCAAACGCTCTCCCCGTTGTAACAGGATTGGGAGGATTATGTGCTAGCCAGACCAACGCCACCATACTCAACCAGTGCGGGGAGGTGCTGCCGGGGTTAGGACCAGCTTGGTTGTTGGGGGTGGAGCAACGAGTTTCAAATGCTAAGAATCAGTTTTCAATTTCTGCCATTCTCATGCCAGCCAGCGTGCGCGGCTCCAAAGCTTCCCTCGGTCGACCGACAGACGGATCGAACGGATACACGTTGTTCGTATCTTCCTGTCCTTTCTCTTCCTTGGCGTTTGGATGGGTCGATATGGATCAACCGGTGCTTCACATCTCCCTCCCTCCCCCTTCCTCCTTAACTAGGCATGTTCCCCGTGTCGGGTGGGCGACAGGAAGTTTAATAAATTCCATTACATCAACAAGATTATTTTTAGCAAGCGCGTCCCGACTTCGATCTGCATCTGTGCTTTCTGGCAAGGGCCGGAGCAGTGGTGATGATGAAGCGACCGCGGCAACAGGTCTAGTAGAGTGAAACACACACACACACCCACAAATATCGCGTCGATGGGACGATTTGATTCACATCAAGCGCAACTGTAGCAAAAAGAATTCCAAAAACTCATTAAACGGTAAATAATGATGCTAGCTTAAATTGTGTAAACGGCGTAGCTGGGAGCTTCTGAAAACAAGTTCAGTAAATAGCTGCTTTATGCGCCAAATTGCTTTTTAAAGCGCTGAGTGATTTGTAACAAACTTGTGATTAGAGAAATTTTAGATCCTTTCTGTCCAAGACTTGAAGAACCCCAGGACTACTGAAATGCTGCTGGAATAATAAGTTGGAACAGTGTTCAAGATCATACACATTAACGAACAACATACATGCATACCATACATCTGGTTTTCGACGCTTGGAAGCTGTCGAAGCAAAAGAATACGATGCTAGGAACTAGGGACGCCAGATGGTGTGAGCGAAGCGAAAACAATACCGAGAACTCTGTATTTGTATCTGCTTTGTAAAACAAAAG
>AXCO02004370.1:0-23167 GCA_000473525.2 Anopheles melas | reverse complement strand
TGTGTGTGTGTGTGTGTGTGTGGGTAAAGTCCACCCGTTCAAGGAAGCCTTTCAAAGGTCAGAGGTGCACCACGTACACATCGGAACGAGGGGATATGTTGAAGAGTAAATTTTAAAAAAAGAAGAAAAGCAGAAAAAATAATAACATTTTCCGCATTAAAAAAAAATAACATGCTCGTGTGTCAGCACTTCCACAAACCATTGAAGCGTTTTTGGCGGGGGTGGGAGGGTCAGCAGGCCAGCGGAGCTGTGAATTGAAGCGACAATAAAGGCTACATGCTTTCTCTACAAAACCCATTGAAAATTGACTGCGAATCCGAATACTACAATCAAATGAATAACACGTTGGTGTACAAATGCTTCACAAAAAAATGCTTCACAAAAAAAACCCTGTAGTTGCCGGTCATTCGTGCTCAACGTGGATTGGGTTTTATTTTATTTTCAATCCAACTGTTTGGGGTTAACCTTTATTGTCTGCACAAACGGAGAGTAGCTTTTGTGCGGAACAATGAGCAACCACCCCGGTTCAAATACAATTACAAGTGTGGATCAAAAAGGATACTAAAACATTGCCCATGAAAATTGATATACGATGTTGGGCAAGTTCCGTTCTTTCTAAAAAAAACCATGCATCATCCTTGGCACACATCGGTGCGGTTTGAATGGCAGGTGAATTGAAATTCAAATCAAAATATGGGTAAACCTTGTAACAAATATGTACCGGTTATTATCATGGGGTTTTCAGGCTTATTATTATGCCATCTCAATTGATTTGCCTAAAAGCGGACAACACAACTTAAATAATGTTATTTTCATCTACTTACTGTGCTGAAGCTTAGTAAGAGTAGCTCTAAACATGTTACTTTAAATCTCTCAATCAATTGGCAGTGTTATTATCAACAGTTACCTGAAAATGAGAAAAGAACAACAGTTGGAATTTATTGGACATACATAAATAACAGTCATATATTATTAAGGCAACATATTTCAATTAAAATGAAAACTGCACAACAAATTCACTCAATTTTTTATCAAAGCTACACAACAAAAACCTCTGAACAGTATAGAAATCAAATACAAAATTAGAAAGTAATATAATTCCACTCTCCTCCATCTGAGCAGAGAAGCACACGAAAAGGGGCATAGTTTCACGATACACCAGCAGAACGCTTCTTCTTATACGCCGTGCACTGACTTATTCATGATGCCAAGGGTAGAACCGAGTTCGTAATTCGCAACCGACCATCTACAACGCCTAGATACTAGACACCGCTGACCCTATCATCATGACGTTCAGAAATGATATGCACGGCGAAATCTGCACCATTCTGAGCAGCATGCGAGCTGACTCATTCAATACCAATTCACCCTTAGCATTTGATCCTATTGCTGCTTGCGAACCTGCTCCCTGCTGTCAGTTTCGGATTTTGGGCCCAGCAGAGTGGCCAACCCCACCCCATGTGTGTGCCGGAAATGTGTGCTCGAATAAAGCAAACTTGAACTTATGACAACGGCGAGGCTTAAAGTCATCTACCCCTTTATGATGCGCCCCGGCAGCCTCTACGGAGAAGAGGATCTTCGCCGATTCACCTCGCACATGGGCCAAGAACAATAGCAGACGGTATCGGAAACACGCCGAGATAAATTCCATTAGTCATATCTAATTGGATTGAGGTCAGAAATTGCCTCCAGTCCCGAGGAAGGGGTCGTTACACATATTACATCTAGCCGAGTGCGGCTCGCCACCGGACAACTCGGAGGCCCTCTCGTTGCGCGAAACCACAGCCCACAAGTCCAATTTCTGCTCGGTGCACGATAATGTCCGATGGATTCAATCCCTGGGATTATACTTTTCACACTCATGACTTTGCACATAGTCAGTGCCAATGTGAAGAGGAGGAGGGGGAGGAAGATGCATAACATATCACATGTAACCTGTGTGTATGATATCATACTCCTTGCACCGGTACAATAGAGCAACAGAAAGAACCCGGAGAGCGAGACACTGGAACACCCGCTGAGGTTGACATGGCGATTAGCGACGGGCGAGGATTTACGGTGACTTAACGTCACCACACATACACACATTTGCGTGATACCTATTGGTGGGCACAATGTTCGCTACATTCAAATCCTCGGTCAGCAACAGGTGTCAGGTCTGCAGTGTCCGAGTGAGTGAACTCATACACCCATGAAAGGGGGGGGTGAGAATAATGCTCACAACTTGGTGATTAATACTAACACACTGGTGCGCAATTGAGAGTATCCGGCTGAAGGCTAACGCAACTAATAACTAACCAGCTGCGCGCTGTGTCTGTGTTCTAATTTCTCTATTGCTTCGTATTGCTTCACAGAAACCGTTTTAGAAACTGCAGTTCCTCCAAACGCACCATCGACAGTTCGACAAGTTCGACAACCCACGGACGCGCTTGGTATTATTGCTTCATCGTGCAGCAGCAGCAGCTAAAGGCGCTTCCATTTTCGTTGCACACAAATGTAGGACGACGACGACCGATGATTCCACAAACAATGGTAGATAAATTGGAATTGTCAGACGTGACAGTATGCGCGAACGGAAACAACCCAAACGCAACTGGGTTTAGAGAGTAGGCGAGCGTGGCAAACGGGGGCAAAATTATTGCCGCATCGCAACTCTAGCCTGTGGCCACACTGCAACATCCAACGGCTACACTGTTCTAGGGTGTGTTGTGCCGCTGCTGCTCAATTTGTTGTTCTGTCTTCGCTCGAGATCTGAAGGAAATCGTTCATGCACGTTGCAATGCTCTCGTGTACGCGCACGCACACGTTCCAGACGGTCGCAGAGTTCAAGGAGGGGCCGTTTGGTTCCGATAGGAAATAGAATGGCATTTTCGATCTGCTGTAACCACGCGCCACAACTCATGCCAGGGCCCCAATATTAACCAGATCCCAGCGATTGAGCTGGAGGAGTACGAGGTTTAGCGAAGGAAATTACTGGTTCCCATCAAATGTTTATTACACGGTGCAGATACACATTAACCGAGAGACGAAGCATGTTGGTACATTCCAAATGCAAACAGCATTGCCAATTGTGACCAACAATAATGGTGACATCAGCGTTTGATACAGTCGTGTACGTGAGACCAGCACTAGCACCAGCTTACTAGTCCTGTGTCCGTTAGATACCACTTAATTAAGACACAATCGAGTCTTGGTTCTAAGCGATGACAGTTCTAAGATGAACATTACTTCATCGACGCCTTGGATGTACTGCCGAACGAAACGCACGTGAAATCTTCGTCCCGCGTTTGCCCCGCCGCAAGAAAACCTATTGGAGCTACTCTCGGTCAACCGTATTCCGCGTCCCGAATGTAACCAGATAATTAATTGACAGCTCTCTCTCTCTCTCTATCGGTTGGATCAAAGTGCGATTTCATTACGCCACTTACAGCTTAACTAGTACATGCGGTAAGAAGGGTCTCAACACAAACGAAGCTTCGTTGGCATGCTCGAACTATGTGCAAAAGGTTAAATACGATCGTGCTTAATTAAAATGAGTTTATAATTTATTTACCCTTCCTTTCCTTCCCTCCTGCCGCACTCTAACCCTCAGGCATTTGCCGACTCAGATTATGTGAGAAACTGATCCAATTAAACAGGATGGGGGACAGAGGGACGCCAGCACCATTCACAATGTTTGTGCTGCTGTGCCAAAATGAAAAGGAAATCGGGTCGTAAATTTGGAAAGCATTCTCCACCACCCACCAACCCACCCAACCCGTCCTGGCGCTAAGCAAATCCCAATGTACCCATCTGGATTGCATTCACCAGCAGTAAATGTTTAATGTCTCACCTAATTTAACGCCCACCAAAAGGTCATCTTCATAAAAGAAAGACATAGCAGCGCGCATCCCAAAGATTCTCCTAATAATTTACAGATGGAGACGAATTTCTTACTTTCTACAGTCTGCGTTGCCGCAAGGAAGGGAGAGAAAATGGAATATGTCGAAAAAAAAAAACTCATACCCAACCATCATTCCCAAACAATGCCAGAATTGGTGAATTCCGTAGTGAATTCCACCCCTCGCTTCACACACACACACACACATACACCCAACCCAGTTGCGGAATGTGCAGCGTTCCAAAGCGACAAGGGCCCTCACTGCAGTGTTTGTGTGTGCGTTTCACAGAGCGCGCGCGGCCAAACGACGACAACGATGACTAACGGATGAGCGCGAAGGGCGATCGAACCACTACCAGCAGAGATGCGCACGAGAGTCTCGCGCTTTCGCGCCACCGTCACTGATACATTCTTCACTATCATCATCATCATCATCATCATCATCATCATCATCATCATCATCATCATCATCATGAACGCCGATCAGCGCATGTGATCACGAAAAGCCCGTCAGCGGGCAAGATTCGTCATCGGTTGTGTGGTGTTGTGGTGAGGAGGGCTCAACGATCTCAAACCCACCTTGAAACCGGACGCAAGGTGTGGCCACCAAAGTCGACAGAGAGAAGGAGAGAGAGCGAGTGAATATGATGCGATGAGACGTTTTTTGCTTTGATATTCGTGGCTTCGCTTTGACGCTACTGTGGCGTCTCTGCTCGTTGCTCATTCCTTATCATATAAACAGTTACGCGAAACAGGGCCAAACGGATAAGAAGCGCGCAGGAGGCGCCGTAAGTGCAGCACACGTTCGATGCACCAACATCATTCCACGCCACGGCCGTTGCGCGTCTTTCCCGAGAGTAAAAACCACACCGTGTGCCTGTATATATATACTGCATGCTTCGCTGGTGCCGTTGATGACAGGAAGTGCAATAAAATTACACACTAACAACGCTTCTTTCCCATCAGTGTTTTGAAACGATCGGCGGAAGGGAAAATTTATTTACAGATTGATTTCGTCATTGGGGAACCTTTTTTGCTCCGATCGCTCGTAAAAAGCGTTAAATACAGCTCGTCAAAACCGCGGCGGAATATCTCTTTTTTTTTCTTTTTAGCCGAACCATGCCTCTGATTCCACACAGCGTGATTTAGGCACAAAAAAAACAGCAACAAGTGTGTTTTCGTCCAAAGAAAGAGAGTCTCGCTCTAGTCGCCACCGTGAATATACGCGAGATGACCGATAAAGTTTGAGGCTGTCACCTCGAACAATGTTTGATGGAAATATAATCACACTCAGAGAGATTGGGAGAGGAAGGGCGGGGAAGAGGTGGGAGGAATCGCCCTTGATGGTGACAATATACAATGATTTTTTTTTTGTGATGTGATAGACCACTGTATTACTATTACTCTGATGTGCCGATTGAATAAGTGTTGGTCGTCTATCATCGAGCCTGACGTAAGCGGACGCAGGCCCCGAGTAATGACACGGAATGGTTTTCAGAACTGAGTATGAGTATGTATGTGTGTGGGTGTGTGCGATCACGAACACACATTCCATGCCACATACTAATCAGGTTAACCTTGAGCTCCATAGCAGATATTACGAATTACGGCCGCTCCATTCCCTTCTATGCTCCCTCTAACCGTCTAGGGCTCGACACAAACGAGACAAGATCACAAACGCACACACCCTTGCGCTCTTAGTGTTTAGAAACAGCTTGGAACGCCAGATCTACTATGATTACAGCCGATCTTTGTATCGACAGACATCGACAGTTTTGGTTAGGAACATTGAAGAACACAAGTTTGGAACAGGTTCCGTGAAGTGTGTCTCCAAACTATGATGGGGATTACCACACAGATCGAGAGCTCGATAACATTTCACCTCAACTCTGTCCCAAAAACCGGTTTAAATCAAAATCATACCGCGCGCCTATCTACCAATCTGATGATGAAAAAACGGCAAACTAAACGTGATAGCAAGCACCCAGGCGTGCCGATGTAAGCGAGTTTGGAATGCCTAATTCGTTATGGCGTTTGATTTGGACAGCATCGACCGGCAGTGTCACGGGCAGGTGTTTCTGACACCCTGAAAAGGGCACCGTGAACAAAGCCCGAGAACGTTAAGAATTAATTCCCACTCGTTGATGTAACACAAGGTTATTACGCAACTCCACCTTCACTCCATAGGTACATACATACACACATACGTATGAGCTCATAGAGTATATCCAATCGATGAAGTAATGTCAACACTAATCGGCATTAACCGTGTTCTTCCGGACGTGCCTGAACCGTTCTAATCTCTTCCAGAAAACAAAACGACCGGAAGTCTAGACAGTTACAGCAAGGAGAATTGAACCCGAAAGAAAAAAGAACAATAATACAAACACATACCAACGGAAACGAGAATCGTTCCGGAATGCCGCATAGCACACAGTCCCTAAACAAATTTCCTAAAAACCCCCCCAGAGCGACCGTACGAAGCGTGTTTGAAGTTGGCTTGAAATAACGTGGCGCCTTTGTGTGTAGAAGCGTGAAATGTTTTGGTAGATGTGAACTAAACTACAGTCTATGTTTCAGTATCATTTTGTATTTGACGTTTAGTGTATGATTATTCTCACCCACCAGGAGTGTATTGCAATAAGAAGATACCAATATGCACCCGTGTCTCTGTAGACGGTGGTATGGTAATGACCAGGTGCACCAACCTATCATTCATCGCTGTAAATACTAGTCAGGCCCTAGTGGAGGATGGATTGATTTCAAATGCTACAAGGTTTGTTTTATTTAGAGCATACAAAAAGGCGTAATATGATTTAGATGTCTGTTATTTTTTAAAGGTTCTCCTTAAAGTGCTAGCACATTGAAGCATTTATATAGCTTCAAGGTATTACAATTTCAACAGATAACATCGTATGCTTTTCACCCAATAAATTTGAATACTAACACAACAGCTAAATACTACAAACAGTTGGACTGTCTAGTTTTGTTCTAATGACCTGCATAAACTACCAGAACATACATAATTTCAAATACCAATGGTCATTAGGCTATCATAACATCTGGAAAGGTGTAGTGCCGCTTACAAAGCTGTTGTACCTTTCGCTCCAATCAAAGCTTAGTCGTTTGACCATGTATTTTAGAGGATAGTTAAGTTTAATAACAAGCATCTGCAACTGTTCAACAGTTCTAAGGCATCGTATGATCGATGTTAGCAACTGTTTTCATATTTTTGTTCACTTTGAAGCTCCTACTCTGCCACTTCTACGTTAATCTCTTACTTAAATCGGAATTTATTAATAGAACCAGTGATACTGATGCCGCTACCATCAATTAGGTCTTTGCGTCGTCACAGGCTTTTTTTCATACACCGAATCGCTCATGCTTTTGGTTCAAAAGACTGCACCAAAAGTATGCCGAGTTGATATGGATGAGTAACACAATTCGAATCGAATGATAAGCAACTGACGACTGTGCGGCCGCATTTGTAGTACCCAGCCAAGCCAGGAATGTGTCGTGGAATAAAACAAATCAAACACGAAAATTGTTGAATCAGTCTCGGGATGATACTAATGGAAACAGAACGAAACCACCCTTAAGCTGACTCATCAATCAGTCCACAACGTGACTCTCGTTTGAGAAGCACTCAAAACTTCCCTTGCCGTTATAATGCGACCCGAAATGCCCTGCTCATCCGGAATGTCGTGACTCATCAGGCAATCCCGGCAGCGTGCTATATCCTTCGCCGTAGCAAGACACCCATCGTAACGGGAAAACGGGAAACGACCGTAGTAATAAACTCAGTTCCAAAAGAAAAGACCTCTCAACCTTGCTCTGCTTTTTCTTATCAATACAACAACGGTGGTATTCGACCCGGACACGGACTTTGGAAGGGAAAAATGCAGAGCGACCGTCATCCGATCACCATCCGGTGCTATCTTTTTGCCCCATCTTCCGGCGCAGCAACTGCAAGATTAAAAGCAACATTAAAAACACAATGCTCAACAGCCCAGAAAAATCACCCATCCTAATGGTGTTGGAAGGTCGCTACCACAGTGTGTGTGTGTGTGTGTCTGTTCAAGGCGAAGAAAACCAATCTATCCCGACGGGTTACGACTACGGGTAAGAAAGGATCCTACCGTCCGTTTTCATTATCGTTTGCGCGTCGAAAGAAGTAGCGGAAGTGGCACCGTGGTGACGCTTAAATGGATTTTCGTTCCAAAATTGCAAAACGATTGGTGAAACAAAAGAGAAATTGGTTGGTAAACTGCGCCGCGCTTTGGGGTCTGTGCTACGCTCCCCCGGGGGCGGAAAGAGGGATAAGCAATCTCGACAGCGGGATGTTGTGAAGGGTACAGTAATTCGACAGCTTACCGGCTCTTCCCTTTTCTTTCCGGCCTGGCAGCGTTCATAGAGTTTTACATTTCCCCGTGACGTGTTGCAACAAAACGAGATCGGTTAGTTGGTAGGTTCAGGTACTAATCGGCATGTAACATTCAGCGAACCTTTTTCAAAATACCATGAACTGATTTATTACACGATTAGAATTGACTTCAGTTTCAAGTGGTCCCATACTGGAGGAAAGTGTTCTGGAGACACTTAAAAGAAATTCGACTTTTAAATCAAAGCGGCAGAAGTGCTTGAGTGAACAGAGGAAAATAATGCTACTTTATTCCTACAAATTATACCCATAATAAGTGGAAAGTGTTATGAAAACAAATTGAATTCGGGTTCAATCGTGTTCGGGCGACAAATTAAGCCTGCTGAACTTTATATATTTGGTACTTTTGATACATTCTCAAAGTCCCTTAGCAAACGTTGTAAACAGTCGCGTAAAAGGTCAACATTCCAATTTCTCCCTCTCTCGCCCGGTTCTTTAAATATTTAATTTACCGCCCCAATGTTATAAACTTCCACTGCGAAACGAAAAGGAAATTACATGCAAACCCGACGACACATTTCCCATGCCCTTAATGCGTTGCGTTGTAAGAAGGGCGCACGATCCAAGCGCGTTTGCGGGACGGTTTAATTAGTTCCATTTAGGAATCGTTTTCGATCCATCAATTAACCACTAATTGATTGTTTATCGCTGATTGAGACAACCGTCATCGTCAACACGAGCCGAAGATGCGAAGGCGACCACCAACTTCTAATCGATACGATTGCCTTCCGATTGGAAAGGTACATTTTCCAGGAAAACTGCACACCATCGCACACTACACGTCCTCCTGCCGTCCCGAAAGCAAAAAAAAACGCCACGAAAGGTGAAAGGATCTATAGCAGCGCACAATGGCTGGGTTGAAAAGTTTGCACGTGGCACAACTCGAGTTACGAAAATTCCATTTAAATTTAGATTAAGAAAGCTGACACAATGGTTGCTGTGTGTTTGTACAGCTTTTGGTGTATCTGAAGGACATGTTTAACCCGTTTCTGTTTTTACTCTCGCAAGCACTTTGCAGCTTAAATAAAAAAGAAAGAACAGCCATAAAACCGTTCCTATTTTCTCCTCAAGACATTTTTCTTCCTCTTACCAGAAACCAACACACGAACACGTTGACCTCCAAGTGTCGAGGACGAAACGGTGGCGGGGGTTTCCACCTTGGCACTGGGGTGGCACTGTCCATGGGTGTCGTTTTATTTTTCCTCCGTTGTGTACCGCATACACAGGAAAATGATATAATTACGGCATACACGGAACCGGAACACAGGACACCGGCGGCATCGAGCTATTCCTGGCCGTGAGCGAGCACTGCGGCATTTTCCGGCCATGGCATTGCTATCTGTTCCATCATTTGCATACCCCCGACTCGCCAATTCCTGCCAGTGGCTCTGTGCTGCAGGCGCACATGAACCAAACCCATTACCAAACAGTTCAGTTGACATTTAGAACACAACAACTGTCGCCCGGGACCTCCGATTTTCCAAAAGCTCCTATGCTAAACGCGAATCAACTCTCCTCATAGCAGCAGTTTCATTTTCATTTTTGTTCTGCACTATCTTGAGACGGGGTTTTGCCGTGTGACACAAACCGTCACCGGACCACCTCCTGGCAGAGCTTTCTACGTATAAATATACCTTGAGGAATAATAATGACTTGACGCTGTAAGCAAAAGGTCAAGCAAAGCCGGCGGAAAATAGAGTGAAGACGACCCTGGTTACCACCCTCGTGTCTCATAATGATAGAATGGTTAGCTTTGATAAAGTCAATTTAGGACCAAGACTTACATTAAAATCTTGCCTCGGTATACTGGTACGTGTGTAGGTAATGAGGTAAATTTGACTAAAGCACGCAATACCGCGAACCGCCAGACATTGCAGGCTAATCAGCGCGCTGTCTTTCCCGCAAAGCGATGATGCTTTGGATGAATATAAAAGCATAATTTCCAAATAAAAGGGCGCACAATTTGTTCATTATTTCAATCAATCCAATCTAGCCGCTTAAGTAAGCAATTATTCCGAGACGTATTAAAGCAAAACTGGGGAAAAGAGTACACTAGTACCCTAAATGTTTCTGTATTCTAGTATAGTATTCTGTAGGTACCTCAATGATGAGCCCTGCAGAAGGTCTTTCAATTGTTTATTTTATTTCTGCTTCTAGAAATAATCTAATATAGAAAGGTTTCTAAGTTCGACAAATAACCCTGAGTATCTCAGAACATCTGCAGAAATTATTCTTTCATTCTTATTATTCTTTCTTTCAATTCTTTCAAAATTTCGAGTGTTCCAATCAAAAATCTGTTCATTTTTTGTATTCGTTTGCTGTATTGACTATGTATTACCCTAGCATACAGTGAGATATATAAAAGCAAGGTCTGTTATCTTAAATTTAAACCAATATCTGATACCAAACAGCTCATATTACTGAGCTACATTGTTCAAAAGCATCTCAAAATGGGTTTCGAATTATCTGACTCAACTAAACACGAGTTCAAGGAAACCTTACACTAGACTTTGTTCCCAACAATCATCCCTTCCTAGAAATATGCTTCGAACAATCGTTCAAGAACAATAAGAAACTATGAATTAATCTTCTTTGCCAGCTTTTTGTTAACAACGCAGCGGAACCTTCATCCTAGCACTGGCAGCCCTTTAGCCAAGAATCTAAAACTTAGTTTCGCACAGACTTGTATAACTTGGAATGAGTGTCTGCTATCAGCAATTAGCACAACGTACTGAGAAAGCCTACCGCAGCCCTTGCCCCGACTGTTTACATCCCTATCACCACCCAGCAGCATTAAAAGCAAGCCTTTCCCAGTGAAACCATAATCATGTCAAGACACACAAGGCACACACTCCGAAAGAAAAATAAAAGCTGTGCCCAATACGCTCGCACACATGGAAGGTGGGTTTTTTTTTTCTTTTTTTTCCCTGCGAATAAATATCACACACCGAAACGCGTCGTGCTATATTTATTTGTTCCACAGTTTGTTTTTCTTTTTGCACACTCCGGCGTGTGTGTGCATGTGCGTTTGTTTGTGAGTGTTTGTGAACGATTTAGATAAGTCTGCGACACCATCTTCCCTCACGCCCATGCTCCAATGGGCAATGGCATAGCAGCGCCTCGCCTTCGGAGCAGCAGTAAGAGTCAAGGAGGTGGTGTTGTGCTGCCGTGGAACACTGCAGCAACTGATAACGATACAAAATTTAATAACGGACACCGGAACTGGGAAATGAGAGTTTTCAGCCCGGCTGCGGAGACCGTAGTAGCACCACCATTGTTGTGGCGGCACGGAGACAGTGCCGCCTTTTAGTATGGGACACACGGTATAAAACAATAACACATACATCCCCCCCCCCCCCCCCAAACGAGATTTGTTCGATAAACAAAACAGTCTGGAGGGCCGCAAAGAGTGCAGTCGGAAGAGAATTTGCACAACCGCGCGCCGAAAGATAACTTACTGTGAGTTTGTTGCAATCGAC
Source organism: Anopheles melas (assembly GCA_000473525.2). Classification (NCBI taxonomy): domain Eukaryota; kingdom Metazoa; phylum Arthropoda; class Insecta; order Diptera; family Culicidae; genus Anopheles; species Anopheles melas. Next base: position 11,367 of record AXCO02004370.1, on the reverse strand, counting down.
GTGACAAAAAGGGCAAGGCACACAGACACACACACACACGCACACAATGAAGCATTCTTATCAGCAAATTCAGGGCACAGCGGTCCATGACACAATCGGTTAAATATATTGCGTCCAGCAACGAGGTTCTTTTTTGTGTTTTGTTTCGGAAAAAAGTACATTTTTGATCAATTACCATGGTTGCGCCTGTTTCGTTAGGGCAGTGTATCTTACAGGGTTTTCCGACTCAATTTCCAATGTTTACAAAAAAATTCATTGCCTGCGAGATGTTTTTCAACTGCTGTAAAAATATTGTATTTGCATCACAATGATGTTTCAAGTTCATCCACATGATTTTCAAACACGTCTCAAGCTGGGCTGAATTTGACAGTTTTTTTTTGTGATGTGTTGAAAATCATACGTAAGAACTGAAATTTCGTTACGATGCAAAAACACAATTTGCCTGCTGTTGAAAAACATCGTGGAGGTGGCGAAAAATAATGTGCACATTAGAAAGCTGGCTTAGAAAACCCTGTATAGCACACAAACGCACCTGATTGCAATTAGTACGGCCTGTCGTTCTGAGGGTGGGTGTGTGCGTGTCCACACATTTCTCTCATTTCTCCCATAGCAAAAATGAGAAGAAAAAAACACGAACGAACATCAACACCGATACGGTGATGGAAGAGCCAATGCTTACTGCACTAGTTTTATTTTTACATTCATAATTATTTTCACAAGAGCGGGTTCCCATCCCACCAACCCATCTCCTCCCCGCGCCATTACTAGAGACGCTTCGTTGTGCTCCGTTATGAATGAGAGCCACCACCCACATTGCCCACGGCGCGACACTGCCTACGCAAGGGCGTAAAAATGAAAACGTTTCAGTCGGCCTTTGAGTGTAAGAGTGTGTGTCCCAGGGTTTGCGAAAAACAACGGACACACACACACACACACACCCAAGCCGACTATTTCTGGAGATGTTTATTTTGAGATAAAAAGGGACCCTCCACAGAGGGACCGAATGGTTCCGGGTGGGTACAACAGCTGCCATTGCGTACCCCATTCACCCCAGACGTACGCGCGCATCCCCAAGATTGTGTGGGCGAACCGCCGTCGGGTGTCGTCCGCGTTTTCCATGCCAACCACCAACACGGAAACGAAACTGCACACACACACAGCTGGTATGGGCGTGCGTGAACATTCAATTATAATTGTGAAATTATAATTTTCTTCTACGACCACCTCGTAGCGCCCCCCGTCGCCCTGCGATAGTAAACGCGATGATGTCAGTCAGTCACACTTGGAAGCGATTGCCGAGCGTTGATAGTGACGGTTAAAAGAGCGCGATGCCGTCTATTCACATACTAAAGACGAGGCATAGCACACATACACTCCAACACACACACACACACACACACACACACACACACACACACACGTCCTGGAAGTTAGCTTCGGGTGATGGCGCTTGGGTGTGCAAGATTAACTGTCAGCTGATGGGCACACACAAAGAGCGCTGATAGCATCGGAACGGGGGCAGAACGGCAAACTACAACACTGTACCCTTTAAGGGAGAGAAACCACATGGTTGTGTGTGACGCGACTTCTCGACTAAGCGAAAACAAAAAAGCAAAAGAATAAACTAGCCCCTGTTTCCAACAGTTCTTAACCCCAGCCGGCGAAGGGTCACCGCCCTTGCAAGATGCGGTACCGTAAGGCGTGATCGTCGGTTATGAAACGAACGTTTCACCAAAAACGAAACTTAGACTTGGAGGGTCGTTTTTTGCGCTGATTGAAATGGATCGAGCCACATTTCCTAACACATACACAAGTCTTCTCTAGTCCCACAGTTGCAGACACAATTAATTAACAGATGGTAAAGTTCGATTAGTGCAGACAGCGACCGATCGGCAAGGCATGGAGAGATGGAGCAGCGAATAACAGCACCTGCTGCGAACAGTTTACCAATTATTTTAATAACTGACTTCAGTGGGTAGTCGATGGGGGGAGGAAAACAGTTCCCCGATTCGGTCACATCGACTGGAAAGTCGTTCGGGTGAACGCGCAGAAAAGCAAAAACGTCTGCAACTTAACTTCAAACCGTCTACATTTGCGACCAATTTTGCGCGTTTAGTGCTTCAAAACTGCAGGCACCACTACTAGCAATCGGTGAGAAAATCAATTCGAAATCAAGTGAAATTGAAAGTTACAATCTATGTCAGTGGTGTATGGGACCCACCGGTCGGTGCACCAAGCGAACCACCAACAACAGTACCAATTATAGCCAACAGCACCATCATCGTGATCATTAAGATGGAGCGTTGAAGTGTTTAATTGTGGAATGAATCGATCCATCCCGAGGCGTGATGCCCGAAGTTGGCAGGATGGATGGATAGATAGGTGAAGAGAAGTGAAATCGTTCGAAACACCGACACGGCGGCAGCATAACCTGGGCCAGTGTCTGCCGTTTTCTGCACAGTGCGGAGTTGCGAAGAGTTCAATCAGCATGCAGTGTGCAGTAAAAATAGAAAAGCATTTTTGCTCCAAAGTCCATCATTTGCTTTCTGGTTCAAGTATAGAGGGGCATCCCTTACACGCGTAATCCACTTTACGTAGCTGCAGTTCCGCACTGTTATTTCCATTCGCACGCTGTTGAACTTTTTTTTTAAATGAAACCGCCATCAGCGTCAATCTTCTGGAGTGGAATATTAGCACTCATTTAACAACGATTGGAATTGGTCGAAGAGATGAACCACAGTGGACAAAGTATGTCCGTGTCTATAAATGCGTGTACACTAGTGTGCACTAATGATGGAAATCATTATGTTTAAACATCATAAAACGGTTGTCCCAATTGAGGGTACTCCGGACCATAATAAAAGTCTGCCAGTGCCAGAGCGAAAGACTCGTTCTCGTTCTCGTGATGGATCAATTTGCTTTTATGCTAGCCTTTTGGACGCACACTGTATACTCGCCAAATATCCTGATGCCACAGAACAGCTGACGACAAGCATCATGATTGCAATGCGGCAGACCGACTAAAGGGGGACGCCTTCTGCTAATCGACGATGATGGAATAGTGGATTGTGGTAACTTCTTTTATTACCCAGCAACTGCTGCCGGCAAGCAGCACGGGGACGTCACACACGGACCAGATTATTGTGTTTTCTTCCCTCCAATAATGCCTTCTGCACGTATGTAGTGACACATTGTCCACACGATTATTTCCGATCAATCCTTCTACTTCTTCAAGTACCATCGCCCAGAGGTACATTAGAGATTTCTTACGGTAACTGTTTCCAGGAACTGTCACCAATCAAATACGCCAGAGATACAGAAAGATTGTGGAAAAAAACATCTAATTACTGTTAATTTTCACTTCATCTATTCTAGTTCCTGGAATGTGGAGTTACTCCGAAGTTGAATATCCACACCCATGTTGTGGATCCAAACAATTAATGATATTTTAATGCACTAGGGAAAATCCCAAACAGCTTTGCTTTTTGTTGCCAACGTTTTCGAAAGCTCACACTCTTTCACAGCGACTTCAACGCGTTGCTATCCAACAATGTAGTGGCCTGGACGCTACCAAGGAAACGTCTTGTCAATCGAAATTATTGATAGTTTATTGATTTCTTTCCCAAGGCGCTCCATCACAAAGAGCCTGATGGAAGCCGTCGCACACCATTGCCGAGAGCTTTTCACCACTTGCAGAGAACTAAGACACGTTCGTTAGGACACGTTCATGGGAATTACTCCCGACTAATTCCAGGCAGCAAAGCTGTCTCCTACCAGCAGACACTGCAGAGATAGCAGATGTTCCTACCAAGGATTCGTACAGCGATTCCAACAAACACCGCCTAGACTGTTAACTTTGTCTAGCTCTACTCTAGGCCACTCTGGATTGTTTGATGGTGTTTGTGCGGTTGGTACGTCTGTAGTGTGGAACTGTGTTGTCGTCGGCTGACCATTTTCTATTGACACACTTTCCACACCCCGGACGACGACGACAACGACTGGTCGGCGCGACGTGGTGCGACCGAGAGACCCAACACATACACACAGCGGAAACCAGAAAGGGAAGAAGTGAAACCACTCTGGCAGCGTTAGCAAGGTATCATTGGACCGTTCCAAGGCACTATGCCGGCAAGCTGTCGTCCGTGACTTTCGCCAGTCGCCATCGTGGTGGCCTGCTGCACCACTACCACACCGCTGCCATCCATATAATGCGGTGTTACCTTTGGCACCACCTTGGCCTAGAGCTTCGATACGGACTTCACGAGCGCCAAGACGTCGTTCGATAGGAAATTTGAATGGAAATGCAACAGTTATAGCATGAGCGAGATTTGGAATCTCCGCAAGGTTTATGCTCAGTTTATAGTTTGATTTGAAGGTGAATTCTACTACGGTACTACTCACGCAAACACAGGAACAAGTGATGGCCCTGAGCGGCCATCGATTACTGTACGACCTAAAGCCATGGATTTGATGTCATCACAGAGTTGTGGAAGCGCTACTCCAACAATCTGGAATGTCTAATGCCTTCACAAAACCATGAATCAGCCTCCAGCATCAAACGCTCGTGTTCGTGGATAATAGTAAAAAAAAGGTACACTAAAACCTGTTTGCTAATAGAACACCATAGCACCACCACCACGATGACGACAACGTCGACGACTGTAATGGTTGTCCGATGTGTGTCTCTCCCTATTTGATTAGACTTACAGTCTGTGTACTCACCACTGTTGCCGATATGCATCGCTGAAGCGAAGCAAAAATTGAAAAAAATATCCCTGTACAACGAGTTCTCCATTCCGCACCGTTGTAATAAGTCTATAGGGATAAAGTGGCACTTCAAAAAGCGTATGGTGTCAAGTGCAAAAACGATTCAATACTCGAGTGTAAACACAACGGTCACATAGGAAGGGGGGTCACATGGGTATACGACACTGTTTTTTTGTGTGTGTTAATCTTACCGACAATAGATCGTAGATCCTGACGTTGATAATGTTCTTTTAATACAACGAGCTTCATTATCTGATAGATTTCTACTCTGCGATGAAGAGACCTTGACAACAGGAGAACGACTCGGGATGTGGGTACTCGGGATGTGGGTACTCCTTGTCTTCCCGTATCATGAGTCTCACTAAACTACCCTATTGGAGCATTTGACTGCCAGAAAACTGAAATCAGATAATAAGTATTTGATCCAAGTATTTGCCTTCCACTTAAAAGCTAAGCCATTGTCTTCAACACCTCTCTAGAAGCTGACCTAATCAGACCAAAAGTTCAATAGCTCGTGTCAACTTCTCGACGTTCTCGTTCACAGGTAATCACTTCTGCTGGGTTAGTTTTACGACGAAACCTAACAGCGGCAACGGTAGCTTGCTGAAGAATGGTACGGATTGCCAACCCAACACCTTACAACCATTGCCTCTCAACACGCGAGCAGCAGCAATCTCTTCTCGCCCGCGGATAAATAAATCAATCTCGCGAGATCTAAACATGCGAGGCATTGCCTCGTGGGAAATTCGCCGTCCGTCGTTTTCCACCACCAAGGTTCTCCACCGTAAGCGCAAATCTTTAACTAAGTTCCAACTCACTGAAAAGCAATAAACCAACACATGCACAGTACAGCTAGCGGTGAAAAAGAAAGAAGCAGCAAACGAACGAAAAACGACTTAACAAACGATATCAAGCGAACAGAGCGTTGATTTTACCCCCGATATCCGCAAGCGTCCCTGCATCCCTCACCCTTCGCTAACCTCAACAGCAAGGCAAGGAAAGTAGCCACAAAAAATCTTCACCAAGGTTGGTACAATTTTGGCCGTCTGTTGGTGGTCGAGCAGCTGGTGTGTTACTCCCTCTACTACCACTGCTGCTGCCTCTAGAATTTCCCTGCTCCATGCAAAACGGGCGCAATAGGGCATTAGAATGCGAAAAAAAAAGTAGCAAAAACGTTGCACCTGTTACGCATACTTTTGCAAACGGTGGAAGAGCAATCTGGTCTTCTTATTTTGCGTGAGGGATTTACTTTTGCAGCGGAGTGAAGCGTGCGACTACTTAAGGGCACTGGAACGGTCGTGCATGAATTATGACTCAAGTTCTGGGGACCGGAGTTCGGTGGCCAATATGCTTCTAATACGGATAGAAGATTGCTTTCTTTCAAGTGTTGCTCAAGAGGAAGAAAAAAAGATAGATTTAGGACTTGGGACTTTCGAGTAAGTGTCACGGGGGTTTGATAATGGATTTTGAAGCAGTGAAATGTATAGTTAGGCAACTGAACCTGGACTCGAAAGTGTAAAATACCAATATATCAAATAAAAAAAAACTATTTCAGGCGATGCATTTATAATAATAAAAACTATTCAAAGACGTTTTAAGTAAGTCACTTGCTTATTGCTACGATATAAGGCATCTAGATTTTGGAGTATCATAGGTATATTTAGTTCATAAACCCTAAAAGGGAAACTGATGTTATTAAAACACAACATTTGTTACTTATTCCACGAGAAATACATTCTTTAAGTTTCCCCATTTCCTCATTATCAACAACGGTTTGGAAGGAAAAAAAGCTTAAAAACAATGATCAATTTCAAATTCTCGGTGTGCAAAACAAATTTCCAAACATTTCGTAAAGTCAAAAGTCACTCAACCCCACGTTCGATCGATGTCTCTCCACCACGGCACCGAGGTGGATCCCTGTTGTGTCCCTTTTACATTCAAATCGAAACTTTGCAAACACGAGACGCATATGGATCTCCGAACGAAGCAAAAACCAATGGACGCCCACCGCGATACAGAGCAATATCAAAATGGTCCTCGGTTTGCGGGGCCCGTGTGTTTGTGGTTCGCCCAAAAAGGAAAATAGACAGCGTCTGTGGGTGTACGAACGTGTTCTAAATCAACAAAACTACACGCGCTACCCTCTCAACCACAACAACATCATCGTAACGCGGCACACAACAAGAAGGCTGTGGTAAAGTGCGGGAAACAGGGAGGTTTCTTTTTGCTTATTGCTTTACTCCCATTGTAACATTTTGCGCATCGTACTCGAAGGGAGGGTTTTACGTGTTATGCGTACGCCGCAAGACATGGCACGGGGGAGGCTTTTTTGTGTACAAAGGAAGGAGGCAAAGGGCAATGTTTTGCCGAATCGACACATTTGTCTTATTTGCCGGCTCAATCGATCGATTTCAATTTGACTTGGCCGCGGCTCGGAGAATCCGTTTGTGACGGCAAACGAAACCAGACGAAGCTGCGAATTTCAACCCCGCACAAAACACGCAAATACTCACAGCGCCCCAGTACACAAAACCCACGCGAGTCGCACCGTTCAAAGCCGGCGTAAGGAATGGTGGAACGGTTTTAATGTCGTAAAATCGTGCCGCCATCGAGCATACAGCATAAGCCACAGTTTCGCGCACTGTGAGAAAACGGTAGTGTTGGTGGTACAAAAAAAAACGAGAAAATTTAGAACAACCATCAACCGGGTACACACCACCATCGGCATCGTTCTCGTGCAGAAGCGCAGATAGCAAACAGCCAAAGCACGCGGCTTGTAGAAAGCATTCCGACGTGCGTTGGAAACGATTAATTTGTGTACCCGTTTGCTTTGCTTTGCCTTTGTTTTTATTGCTCACCCCTTTCCCATCCCAGATGGTGGTGGGAACTCGGTCGATGAAAGCACAACATAATGAACAAACTTTATCAACGTGTATTGTCATAACAACTAATTAGGCGCAGGTGTTGTGCCATTTTAATTTTTGCACGAAACGAACAGCAGCAGTTAAGGCCCGCTTTCGTACTCCGCCTAATAGGGGGTGCAATGCGGGAGGTATCTTCTTTAACAAAAAATAAACAAATATAGATAAAATTGTGATGAAAAGTGTAGGGAAGTAAGTACTCGTAAAAATCTTCCCCTCTTAGCTCCAAGTTTATAATTACTCCTAACGCAATTTAGCTCCGTCTTGCAATTCGCACAAAGACTCTCTTCTCGGTAAGCATAGTTCCATTAAGATTTATGCGATGTCGTAATTTAGGGTTTGATCCCAAATAAGGTTAAAGGATAATTTCGATAGACAGTGTTAGATGACGGGAGGACAACATAAAACGGCGTGTGATTTCATCTCGAGTACTCGTAGTCTACTGCCGTGATACTTTCACCAAAAAATATTGCATAAATCTTTCTACGCACAAGAAGGACAGCTAATAAAAGCCGAAGCATGGCGAGGGGTTTCTATTTTCTGTCTAATTTAGATTGTGTTTCAAATTGCACAGTAGGTCTGAAAAAAAACCACACACTTTTACCGTACCGTACTGAATCAGACGGTTTAATAGGTATATAAAAGTTTGCTGTAAAAGAACACGTTTCTACGTATTCGTCTTTGGTGCAACAACCGCAATCGGAGTCTAGGGCTGACTTAGTCACTCCCGGGTTTGACTATCAGTAGCTCGATTGGTTTACCCCTGACAAGATAATCAATACTAGATAGGGATAGGTGGGGTAAAGGGGTTTTCGGTATGGAGTTTGGACCCAAAATGGACCGACTTTGTAAACATTTCCACCATTTCAGTAAAGTAAGCGTTATTAGGATGGGCTCATATAAAAATGTGATTAATTAAAAGTGCTTGGTTTGGAAAATTTGATTGATGAGTGTAGATGATGCAAATGGTATTTGGATGATATTTGGATATTTTGAAAGTTGTTTGTAGTGTTCAGTTAATTGTTTTTTTTTTACAAGGAAAGAGAATCCTCTTTGACCCATAACCGCTTGGATGTTGGCAGGGAATTCTTCAGCCAGTAGACTTTGCCATATCACAATGGGTTCATCTTTCGGTATGCTTCTTGAAGAAAGGCTGACAGAATTTCCGTTACAAGCGTCACGAAACATTGGAATCCTCGAACATTTTAAGAGTCTGGATTACTTGAAACGTCATTTACACATTAACACGTCTTAGAACCGTTGTCACACGTCCAATTTACCACAACTCATGGATTAAAGTTCCATATTATAGGAGTTGTACATACATTTGTGGAATTACTTGTTTGAATGATTGGAAAAAAAATTGTTTTCTGCTGCACCAGTGTACTGCGTAAATTTGTACCTCACTGTATAACCGACGCTAAAAGGCCGGGCGCGCCTGTCTAACGCCACCCCGGAAAAAAAAAGAAAAGAGCACATTCTCGTACGCCCGACGCTTACCTTTTTCGTTCGGATAGCTGCTGTTCAGTTGCTGTTCGTCATCCCGCGACACCTGCGTAATGATGGATGTAGCGTCCATTTAAACCATTGGCTGTTGGACGCACTCCCTCCGGAAAATGGTACCCCCGCTGGTGGTGGTTGCCCGGGCGGTCTTGTCGCAGCGGCTGTGTCTCGCTTGTGCCAAGCCGGTTTCCGGCCTGCCCTCTCCTGCCTTGCTTGTTGCTCTTTCCGTTTCGACGGGATGACGTTCCGCGCGCCTCCTGCTCGTACACGATCTCGCTCTCTCCCCACGGCTCTCTAGGCGGTTTTTGCTGGACGGGTTCGGATCGGCGGAACAGTCGTCACCGGGTGCCGGTTGACGCGATGCGGGGGGGGGGGAGAACAAATATGCCGCTTCCGATACCGTACGACCGCGAGCAAGAGGGGTGTGTCTTGTAAGTCGGGTCGTTGGATCGTTGTTGTTCGTTTTTTTTCTTCTTCAGCTACTAATCTTCCACAAACCCAAGTAATCACCTTCGGCTCCGGAACAGATGGTGTCTCCGGACGGTGATCGTAAAACTAAAAACCCACCAACCGAAAAAACTTAAACGCACCGCACTCGAAATCCCCGGCCGGTTACACATATACACGTACACACATACACACACACTCACGCACTCGTGTAGGCACGGATGATATACAGCAGAGACACACAACGCCAACGATCAGCCACCGCACAACATTCGCTACTACTTCACACTGTGAAATGCTATATGGGGAAGGAAAGAAGAGAAACGAATAGAAAACAAATGCACATTCGAATAAAATACACCAGTTGTTGACATTTCACGGGTAAGGAGGAAGCACAGTTGGGGGGAAATTCGTATGCAATCAAGTGATTGGAAGCGATTGCGGCGAACCCTCTCCATGAATCCAGTGTGAAACTTGCGACCCTTTCGCACTTTCCTTTGGGGCAAGACTGCCTTTATCACTGCTTTTTACACGACCCGGCACCAACACCCGGCCACGAGTTTGTTCTGACAGGAAAACGCCTCCCTTGATTATGGACAGGTTTTTCAATGCACATACACACACACACACCCACCCCCGTCCACGCGTTCAGGGTTGCTATGATCAACACAGTAAGGTCGGGCGGAATTGGTACGAGCATGGCGACGAGCTGCAATCCCATTTCCATCCCCTTTTTCTACACCTTCGGCTGCTTCCCTTCTTTTGAGGTCGTCGTAGTCGTCGTCGTCGGTGTGTGTATACTTTCTTTTTCCTTTCTATCCCCCCACACACTTGAAAACTTTCACCAGAACGCGCGCCCCTGCTTGTAACCGCGCTGCTGCTCTCGAATACCGGGAGCCAATCAACATTTCCCCAACCTCTGACCGGGCTCGGATTAGACAAGAAGATCGGACAGATGTCCGAAAAAGGGAATACGCGAGCAAGTTACGCACTTTATGCATATTTTTGTTTGACTTTATGATGACACCACAGCCACACACATACACACACACACACAGACACACGCATACATAAACACACCGCACAAGTTCGCTTCTGTTTTGCTACTTCTGTAGCACACACAAACAAGATGGCCGCCGAGAGGGTGAGGAACGGAGAAACTGGTTTCCTGGTGCAGCCCGCTTGTTTATGAGAGGTTTTTCCTTTTTTCACCCAGCTTTTCCACGACACCCCCAAAACCGTCGTGTGCAAGTGTGGAAATTTACACCGCCTAGGGATGGAAAGCGATAGAGAAATAGATAAACATTGCAACGAACCCGCAACAACAACACACAACACGTCCGCACGGTTTCACTGCTCGAATTAAACTGCTCGACGGGAGGAATGTTTATGACGGTGTCTGCGATGGAATTTGGCCATTTTGTGAGCCTTGCCGTTCCCGGTGTGCCAAAACTGCTGGAAGGGACTTGGATGTCAAAACTGGTTGAATAAATTGGGAATGCAATATTCGGGCAGAAATTTTGAAAAATATTTAGAAAACCGTTAAGTATGCTTATGATTTTTTTGCAGTTGATGCAAAGAGCAGGAACTTAAAAGGAGTATCGTTGTACAACAATTTAATCCAAATAATAAGTGTTGTATAAGCTCAAATAGTTTTGTACCAAACCCTTCCCAAAGGCCACAGATTAAGCTTCATCGACTGGAAAATCAAATATCCATAGAAAAAAAA